>JAZGTJ010010723.1:0-17769 GCA_036877575.1 Botia almorhae
TTGATGTACGTTTGTCGTCTCAGCAAAACCACAGTGGGTGCAGACGATGCGAGACAGCGCGCTGTCAATTGAAGAGAGACTGTTTTGGGAGTGCAAGGCCAATGGGAAACCCAAACCTTCATACAGCTGGCTGAAGAATGGAGAACTGCTAGCAGCCCAGGTACAAATTAGCCACATTGGCTTACCACAAATCCACAAATCCCTGTGAGCCTTGTGTTGAGGCTGCACCCACAGGTAGTAACATCATGCACAAACGTTTGTATTGACGGTGAAACTGTATTGCTGATGGAGACAGTGATGTTTTTTGACAATTCACTTTCTCTTCAACACTAACAACATTTGTTAAACATTTGTTTAATGTTTGTCTATATTTGGTAAATGCGTACAACAATACCAAGTCCACAGCATGAGTTTTAAAAGAAAATGTTTAACCAATCAGTAAACACTTAACCGTAACGTGATTACCAAGGATATGATTCCTTAGCAAAAATGTTTTAGAATAGATATTGGCCTTAAAAATTGTTCTTTCTCATCAAAGAAAAGTGATCTGTTTCTACGCTGTCTTTTATATATACTAAAGCTCTTTAGCTCTGTATTGGTGATTTGAACCGTGTACACAAATCACCAGTCAACATCTGAGGATGTAAAACACTTCCCATTTCCCACAATTGTAGTTCCAATGTAAATACATTTAAGCCGCCTCTGTGCATCATTCAAAATGTGTAAACGCACCATTTACAGCCCATGCTTAATGCAGCTTTTCCGCAGTGTAAACTGTGCTCTAGGCATATTTAACCGTAATTTAATTTAATCATAACACTGCGAAGGGGTCCTCGCCCACCCACATCGTATGAACTACAGTGGTGTCCCATGCACCAATGAAGGTTGGGGAATACGGGAACAAGCGCGTAGCCATTAAAAGATCTCGACTGGCAATGCAGTGGTCCTAAGGTCCAGCTCCACTGGGAAAAGTTCACAGTTTCTGATGTGTGTATATAACATACTTTTATTGATTATGAGGCTTTTAATTATTTGTTGTAAAGACTCATGCACAGCTATTTTAAACGCCTGACATTTTTTCGTTGCTGTTCCTCTATGTCACAGGACAGGATACAGATAGAAAATGGAATCCTGACCGTCAGCTCAGTGAACCTCTCGGATGCCGGAATATATCAGTGTGTGGCCGAGAACAAACACGGAATCATTTACTTTGGTGCCGAGCTGGTGGTGTTAGGTAAAAAGGACTTGTGTTCTTTCCTTTTTTCAATTAGTTTGTGTCTTTGTTCACATTGTGGCTCTGTTTCGCAGTTTTTCTTCTTTGAAGATTTTGATACATTTCGAGGGCGTTTTTCCACAGGCGGCTCTGGAATGCTGGTTCTATTGACGTTTCAAAGAAATGCCCAGTGCAATTTTCTCAAAAAATGTGGTTCAAACTGCAATATGGTCCATTATGAATCACAGAACACAGGTCTCATGAGCTGGTGTGCTTCTAGGTTTTTATAGCCAAATAAACACTTGAAATGGGCTCACACACCAAGGAGCTGCCCTCTTTTCAACATTTCCCATAAGAACATTGATTTTGCAACATTTAGAGTGGGGCGGCGTGGAACTGTGGCTCTCAGTAATGTTAATTCCGGTATTGATTGACTGGTGAGAGATGAGAGAGCGTGGCCACTTTGTTGACAACATGACAAAGCCTCGACTAAGGGGTTCACCAGTGAAAAAACCTTAAAGCAGACAGGGAAAAAGGCCAGACTGAGACCTTTGTCATCAGTTCGGGGACAGAGGGAGAGGTGGAGAGCTCAATGAGATCGTGGAGGACACCTTTGCTTTCTGACTGCAGCCAATTCCTTCACTGGACTTTTCTAATGATGTTTGTGTATGGGCCAGCTGCCCTCAATAGGCTAATTAGGTAATAGAGATCCTATTTAACAATGCTTTAGGCTGTAGCATGTTAACTATGGCAGTGAGGAGTGGCTTTTTTTGCAGTGTCGGATAGTGGCGCTTCTCGGCAAAAAAGAAGCAAATACATTAAGCTACCCAGTTAGTGTTGGTCTGTTAGCATTAAGTCATTACTTTCTGAAATATATTTTATATTTATATATTCTATATATATTTTGTATAAATGCCACTTGATAATGCTGGATATCTCCTCTAAGCATTTGTAGATTATTCTGTCACTTGCATCACTTGATTGTAGGGGTGATTGTATATAATTTGTGTTGTATATTATTATATACCATGCTAGGGGTATATGATTGGAGCATATGTTGCTACAATAGAATGTGGTAATTCATATTTTTGGATAATCAAGTTAATTATTTAAATTCCTTTCAATTGACAGACTAGATTATTTTCTCATGGAATTGGTGCAAAAACAGTTTCACATTATTTTCTTGTTCAGACTTTAAATTCTGATTGGATGAGACAAAATTAAAACCGTTTTTTAGTTTGGTGACAGTTGGTCACAGCACAGCTCCCAGCCCTCCTTTCCATTCATACTGATATGTGGGGAACGTCCGCGCCTGAGGCTGCAATTTAACTCTTTTAACACTCCACAGCCTCACCCCCAGACTTCTCCAGAAGCCCTCTCCGAGCTCTGCTTAAAGCCAAAGCAGGCAGCACGGTCTCTATGGAGTGCAGGCCGCAGGCTTTTCCCCCAGCCATCAGCCTGTGGAGGAAAGGCAACGACCCGCTACAGAGCACTGAGAGGTACAGATCTAATCTTTGCTATCTACTCCTATTCTATCACAATGGATTACAAACCGTGAGCACTTACATTGCATTACATTTTATGTATCGCATGATTACGTGTTGTAATCAATTAGTTTGTAGTTTACTGATTGTGCCTCCAAGTTCTTTAGCGCTTATAGAAGAGGTGTGATTTCTGCGGAAACAGAAAAGACATACAGTCCTAATTGTAGTCATGCAGTGTTACTTCCATTGAAGAAACACTATCCTCATTCCTCATTTCCCCACATACAGAATAACCTCCCTTTCAATGAGTCACAAGGTAAAAATATTACTGTGCAATATGATCGTTGCCTTCCGGATTTTCACTTTCTTGTCCCTAATTCCCCTTATTCCTTCAATTAGACCATCTATCTTGTACGCCACAATGATTCTGCCATCTCCACACTATCTGCTCGAATACCACAACCTAACAATTATCAAAAGAAAGCCGCACCGCCAATTGTGGCAGCCCACTGACCATAACACTCATGAATTATGAAGCAGGCCATTAGTCCGGGACAGCAGGAGGTTGCTCTTTATTTTGGGTTGGCTCTGTCAACTATGAAATGATTCCTGGTAGGAAGCCACTTGAGTAAGCACAGCAGTCTGCAAGCCCGGCTCTTTTTATAATGAAGTTAGATTAAATAGTATGGGAGGATTCTGTCAAGTGTGGAAAACTACTGAGGAAAAACAATAGATTTGCATTAGGCCACTGTTGTTTGTTTTTGAGAGTGTTCAGCGAGACATCCCCAGTCCAATTTAACCGTAAGCGCATTGCCAGGGAATCGTGCATTAGCACATTAACATTCCAGTACAGGGTTATCGGAATGTTCTGTTTGGTACTCTGGATGATATACTGTGTTGTTGATGTGTATCATAGGCAGTTTTTGAGCTGGCCTTTGGAGATCCTACTGTACATTTTTCTGATTTATCGGACAGTTAGAGTAAGGTGGGGCTGAAATATTTATGATCAGTGTCTAGATACAAACTATATAGTCATACTGAGTTATTGTAAAGGGGTTAAACCTCAGAAAATCTGCAATTACTATTATATAGAGAATACATACGGGTAACACCACTATAAAACAAATTTATTGTAGACATGGGAAAAATATGGTTTATATATTTAATTTTAAGGATACAGTATATTTAAAGGGTAGAAATGGTAATATGAATGGAGGAAAGTCTAATTTAATGCCACAAAATAATATTTTATTATTTAGGTCAGGGGTTTCAAAATAAATTACGTAGGGGCCGCTAGCCAGATGGTGCTCTCCATCAGAGGCCAGTTGAAGAGTAACAACAAATATAAATGTTTTTACAAGCATGAATTTTAAGTATATGCAGTTATTGGCACAGTTATTGATGTATGGACGGACCCTGAATGACTCATCTCTCCCTCATACCCAGCAGACTGCTCTGAGTGTTTATTGAAGTAATGATGCCTGAGATTGTGTTCTTGAGAGCTGCAATTTTCTCCTTGCAGAACAGGCAGGTATCAGTTCCATTAAGAGACCAGAAACATCACAGACTCGCTTTATATAATAGTCAGTTATAAATAAAGACGTAAATAAATAAGAGCTAAAAATAAGCTCTAATACTATATGCGGGAAAATAGTTCCCGTATATAGTATTTGTTTATACAACTATGTAAATTTGATAGGCAAAATAAATAAATAGTGAACTGAACCGAGGGTGTCGCCGCAGTGTAGACAGATCTGTTGATTAGCATGGGAGGAGTCTAGTATTGTGTCATTATCACTAATTGGTGCATGGCTGAAATGTGCCCCTGTTCCCTATATAGTGCACAAAGTATACTCACTATGTAGGCAATAGTAAATTAGGGAATAAGTGAACAATAGCAACAATGTTGACAAATACTCTAAATGTAACTAACAAAAAAGCAGACTTTTGTTGTCATCACATACCATAGACCATGCATTTATGCATGTATATTATTTAATCCTTATTATTATTATTCTGATGTTTAACAATTCTCAAGAGAACTGTGGGATAACATTAAAGCTAAACCAGAAAGACAGAAAATGAATTTTGATTTGCTGAGTGTCTGGAGGGATAACCTTTTAGCACCACAGGGGCTGAATGAAACAGGGCGATAGTCTCGCAGGTCAGCAGATTAAGACCCCTGACCTACAGCAGGTCAAATCGAAGGCACTGGCATTTAGTAGAGTATGAGAAAAGAAAAGACATAAGAAAATATTTTTAGGGACAAATTTAAACTGTAGAAAAGGAAGCAGTGAGAAGGAAGGATGTCTAATTCAAATAATAGGGTGGTGAATTTAGCAGCTTAGTTTGCTGTTATAGCCCATCAGCTCTACGTTTAAAAGAGTGTTTCATGTGAACACACATTCTTCAGCCTCATTGGCTTTCAGGCAGCTGTACGCACTGAGCCATGGAGGGAGTCCAATGTACAGAGATTTATGTCCAGTTCCAAAGAAACACATTATGGCTTTTTACCGCATCTCTTCTGTTCTGGAAAGATAAAAAGGTTTGCAGTCGGAATCTTGCTCCATTACGAGTTTAACTTGATTTTGATTTGAAGTAATTTTGTGGTTTCGTAACTTCGTTCTTTAGGATAACTTTTCTTCCTGACGGAACACTTCGAATTACAAATGTGACCAAGATGGACGGAGGGACCTACTCGTGCTTGGCTAGAAACAAGTTTGGAGCAGCCAGCACAACAGGAAAGCTGCTTGTTACAGGTGAGGGTTACTCTCAATTACTGCCTAGCTTTCATCTACAAACTCTGCTGGCTTCACTGTTTCAGTCATTTGTATACTTTGTATATTCATACCACAGATCTAATGACCATAAATAATCTTTAAAATCTCTCTTTAACCTTAGGGTTCCAAAATAACATGTGGATTTAACTAGTTTGTGAGGTTGAATAGTGTTTAAGGGTTGTAATGTTAACATGCTAAATGCTACACTGTGAATGTATTGGGCCTACCTTTACAATTTTGTTCCAGGCCACATGAAAGTGACGACCACGACAATAACATTTTATGAAGTCCCCTCTATTCTATAATGCATTTACAACAGAAAGCCGTTTGATTGCTTTTTTGATGCTTACATGCTCTTCCGGTGTAATGCGACGGGTTGAGCAGTTCAGCTCTCCAACTGGCAGGTTTGTTCTGTCGGCTCAATTCAACAGGGATGCAGTGGCTTTTTGTGCGTTGTCGTAATTACCATTTTTACGCTTCGCCTATGGTATTGCAATTACCCTGGATTACACTAATGGAGTGTGTGAGGGTGCGGGTTTAGGTTAAGCGTGCACAATTTACAAAGAAAAATACAGAACGCTGTTTCTGCACTCCAGGTTTCGCTGAGATCACATTCTGTTACCGCCGATTCCCCCAATCAGATTGGAATATAATTCTGAATGGAACCTGCACGTTAAGCAAAATACAACAATTGTTCAAGAAATTGGGCACATCTACTGTAGAAACATTGGCATAGTTTTTTTAATGGATCATATCATGAAAAATCTCTTTTAAAATAGAAGAACTTATTGTTTGATAAAACATATTGAAAACAAGCTTTCTCCCTAGTGTAAATCATTGGATTTCTGATATCTCAAACATGTATTTACTAACACTTGACTGCCCATATTTACATTTTCATTTTGTCTGGTTATGGTGAAGTAACAAAGAGCAACTAGGATAGATATTATCATTGCTAATCACAGAGGACTAATGATAAGAATATAATGTGGCAAAGTCATTCTGAGGAATCATGAGAATTTTTTGTAACACAGTCTCAGTTTGTTTGATTTTCACAGTTTTTGCCGGTTTCAGCAGGTTTTGGTTTGTAAATCTGTCATAATGTATTACAGGCTTGTATTACATTATGCATAACCTGTTATAAAAGAGGGGTATTATTTCTCATGCTTCTTATTTTTAATGCGTACAGAACATTTAAATAGAGGTTTTAAAGGCACAGCAGCAGTAAACGCTAGCTGGTCTCAGGGGTGGCTTGACATTTTAGCTGTGGGAGCCAAACACTTTTTTAAATGCCCACCGACCCGATGGAATGCAGAATATTATAATAATACATACAAAAATAGGTTCAAAATAGGTTTTCAGCTTACCCATAATTTACCGGAAGTGGCATTTGACGGCTAGTAGAAAATATCATGTGTTACTGGAGACTCTGGAGATTTTATAGTGCACCAATATTATAGCTAAAAAAAAAGATCCTTACGCCAGCTACAAGAGAAGCACCAAAAACTAAAACACAGACAATTACCACACATGGACCAATGCACCACACAGCTAACTGATGTGTGAACACAAAAATCTTTTTCATATATGGTTATGCATATCAGCATTCATTTTTAAAATCATTGTGTTTGGTACAGATTGAGTGGTACAGAACAGTGAGAGAGAGAGAGTGAGAGACTCATCTTCTGAGAGATTTACATTTATTCATTTGACAGACGCTTTTATCCAAAGCAACTTGCAGTGTATTCAGGGTATACATTTGATCAGTAATTGTGTTCCCTGGGAATCAAACCCACAACCTTCGCGCTGCTAACGCAATGCTTAGGAGGTATACTACTAAGTAAAAACAGCCTAACAGAGTAAATACACAGCAAAAAAACAGCAGTATTCAACCTTGTTTAGAGTTACACTTTTTTATACCTGCACATATTTGTAAGTTTTTCCCAATTACAGCTTTACTGTGATGAACAGAGTGTGACATTCTGAAAATAAAAAAAGTATTTTCTCTCTAGACAAATTGATTTTTCATTGACCTTTCAAGACAGACCTGCTGTGAGCTCTTACGCTGTTAATATGCTTCTGTAGAAATTATATTTATTTGAAAAATGTATATTAAAAGAATCGTAATTGCATATCTTAGTGTTACCATGAAAGTAGATCATTCACACTTTATCATGCAATCACACTTTATTCAACACTTTATCATGGAATTAGCAGTTTACTCATAAAATGTTATTTATCCTGGAGCTGGTTGGTTGAATGTTTAAGTTTGATTACTATTAAGATTATTTTTTAATATGTTTTGCAAAATTTTAATTTTAATTTTGCCTGTTTACAGACTCTAAATACATTTTAGAAAAACATAAAATACATTGCTGCACATACACATCACTGCAGTTTTTAAATAAAATGATCACACAGTGACCAAAAAGTGATTCCCAGTGACAGGCAACAGCGACCAATGGCAGCACAGTGTGGATGTTTCAACTGAGAAAAACAAAGTTGGGAAAGGTTGTTTAACTATGCAAATAGGCAGTGATGCAGTGCAGCGACTACCAATAAAAATGAGCACAATTTATCTCACACGATCCCTCTCTTTTGTGATACAGTAGTCAGAAGAAGACAAGCCAGAGAAGTTAATGTTACTGGAAGCAATTTCACATGTTATATGTGATTTGTCTCTGCCCACATACAAGGATAAAATAAAAATGATGTGTGGAAAACTGTGTCAGAAATTATCATCATTCTAAGTGAGTTTGATTCATGCATTGATTTATGTAAATCTTGTCCATGGTATGATGTATTATGTACTGCTCCAGTTTATATACAAGCACTTTCCTTTTCAGAATGTTCATTTTTAGCAGTAAGAAACTGATTCCTCATCAAAACAAAACAAATAGCTGATTTTCAAAAGCTGTGGCCTGTTGGGTAGCCGACCAATAACTTTAGAAGAACCAGCAGTAAGAACGCCCACTAGTGACCTGCCGACCTTCAGCAATAAAAACACTGGCAAGAGTCAGAGAGAGGGTGAAAAATGTTCATAAAAAACTACATTATAGCAGTTATATATATATATATATATATATATATATATATAAAGAAAAGGTAAGAGAAGCAATCAAATTAATGGTCTGCATTTAAATGTACTAAACAATGACTTCACGACAGGCTGCTGAGAAAAACTGTGTCTGATTTTGTGCAGATCCCACTCAGATCACCCAGGGTCCAGTTGACATGGAAATTATTGTTGGGGAGAGCATCGTTCTGCCCTGCCAGATCTCCTGTGACCCAGCACTGGATGTGTCCTTCTCCTGGGCCTTCAATGGGCAGCTGCTTAACAAACTCGATCAACATTATGAGCATGTGGGTGGGGTAAGTCTTTAGTAATGTTATTTGTAAATACCCGTCTGTTTACAGTTTCATAAAAAAGGTTTAATTTCTAATTTTCTAAAGAAACATAATTCTTACAAACGACTTTATTTTATGGGAAATATATGTTTAAGAACAAAAACAAACCAATATTTGGTCCCAAATTAGCTTAACCTTAGTGACAGCTTAATTTGTTCACTAAATTAGCCATTTTGGTATAGATAGGTCATTTTCTTTTATTTCTTTATTTATGTTTTTGGTTTTAACGGTTTTATAATGTTTGTTGCCTGAAAATAACATAATCACAAAAAATCTATTTTTTAACTCTGTTCTGAAACGTTCTAAATTTTGTCAGGGTTGACAACCAGCACTTTTTCCACTACTTTTAGTCTAAGTCACAGACCCTTTTTTGTACCATATTCATTCAAAGTGTCCACTGTATAATGCCTCTCCTATTATGCTGTGAGCCTGAGCCACAGTTAAAAGCTGGAGGGCTGGGCAGGGATCAATTGATCTTTCTTCTTTTTGAGGTTTTTAGCTGTTGTTTCCACTGCTTAGCAGCCCTCCACATTTACTTTGAGCTTCTTTTGCCTCCTCTTCACAGAGTAAAAATCAATACGCCACAACTTTTACCTTCACTAATCCGAAGTGTGATGTCCTCACATGACTTTGGAATGGTCACATCTCACGTCTCAAATCGCATTTCTCTGAACCGTAATGACGCTTTTCTAAAAATGGTAATGACTTTTAAGACAGAGGGAATGTTGTAATGAGGACTGACTGGTCAATATTGAATGTGCAAGATTTAACTGAGTGATCCTGAAATGGATTCATTAATCACGATCTGCAAACCTTTGAAAAGAATTATTTCTGTCTCAAATCCTAGCAATACATTTGAAATAAGGAAATTAGTTTGTGGTTTCTGCATTGTGAAGTAAAATCATTTTTGTTTAAGGTAGATAAATACGTAAAATACGTCAAATACGATAAATATGATAAATACTTTTCATGATTTGAACACATACACACACATACAACACACTCAGCTTTGATTCAGCCAATGACTGTTATCAGTAATTATATTCCAGTTCTCATAAATTCTATGATGTCACATGTTGTATTGGATTATGGGCCTGGAGTTCACAGCTTGGATTCATAATTCATTTCCATAACGAAGCTACATTTTTAGCCTCCTAACACCCTCAGTGCTGAAAAAGCAGATTTAGCTCTAGTTCCTAACCACAAACTAAGAGCACACATCTTATCTCATGTAATTTAATTGATCTGAAATCTAAGCACTTTTTATTAAATTAGTGTGGCTGCCTGTGCCAAATGCTTTAGTGCAGCTGTGACCCATCTTGAGCACAAACAATATCAACACCCAGAAAATCAGTGTACAGAAACAATAGTAATTAAAGAATTCTTTCCACAGCAATTAAGAACTTAGACTTGTACCAACATTCAATAGTGTACAGTGTGAACATTTTAACCCTCAGAATTTGGTTTGTTTCTAAATTACCATTGAAGCTAATCAATCTTGAAGTATTCTACCTTTGTTTTTGTGGGTCTGCTGTAGGCAAACTAGCAGGCAAACTAGCAGGCAAACATGACTGTTGTGGTACGAGATGGTACCATCAGATGGTACAATGGACAGCTGATAAATTGATATGGCTTGTAGGCCAGTGATAGATTTGTACTGAATGATAGGGAAGTAAAACAAACAGCATTTTGCCTTTCATAGCCACTGTTTGTACTGTCTATTCAAAGGTTTACTTGTCTACCACAATAATGTCTTTAAATTATCTTCAGTTTACTCATAAAGATATTGATTATGCAGTTCATTGTGATTAACTTTATATTAATTGCATAAAATAATAGAATTGAGCGACAGCCCTAATTAAGAATAAAATTTTGTTTTACAGTAATCAAGGAGCTCATTATATTTATAACTTAAGATCATTATACCTTTATAACTTAATAATTATATGTATATCATCATTATGATAATACCTAATTATAGTAGTATCTTTATTAACGTACCTCATTCCATAGTACTGCTTCTGTTCCACTTTCAGATTTCCTTTAATTTATGCAAAACATCTTTCTTCCCTATTAGATTAATTGCAGTATGTGGATTTAGTTTTCATTACTTGCATGGTTTCGTATCACAGGGCGTCGGCATACTGAATCCAATCACTGAGAGGCATCTGCCTCTGTAATGTGATTAAGCTCTATTTAGCCAATTAGCCAGTAGGATTGTTAGCTGGATTCTGTGCAGTGTTGAAGAAGCCCGAGGGTTGGCCAGAGGGAATGTTTATCCATGACAGACGTTTCAAACAGGCTTTGCCAAAAGTTGTCCATTAGATGTGGAGTTCAGCCACATTTTCATTCCCTCAACCCAGCGGGTTGTCTACACTTACTGAATCACTTGCTGGGAAGCATAGCAAACAACTCACACATTACTGTGGCTTTAAAGTCCCTGTTGATGGAGTGGATGGTAATGTGCGTGTGTTTATATCTCTAGAGCACATCTGGGGATCTGATGATTCGAAACATACAGCTGAAACATGCAGGGAAATATGTCTGTGTGGTCGACACAGATGTCGAGAGTTTATCGGCTGCAGCCATTTTGATCGTGAAAGGTGAGTGCACTTTGAGATTGAGATTTGTTATTGGAATTTGGAGGGAAAAACTGATAAAAATAGTGCTGGGTGATATAGCTTAACATTCTCTGTGTTTTTGAAGCATGATTGCTCCAGTCCCCATTTTAATTTAGTGGAAAGAAAAAAATCGGCTGCATTCTTTTAAATTTCTCTTGTGGTCTTCCATGAAGATAGAAAGTCATAAATCCATGAAGATGAGTACATGACAGCATTTTAATTTCTGAACAACTGTTCCTTTAAATCCATATTAGCAGCAAATGTTTGGAAATATATAAACGTGCAAATATATATTACCCGGCCCTAAATAGATAAATAGAAAACATGTAAATGACGGACATTTCAGTCACATTATATAAGGTGGTCACAAATGATTTTTATAGGGGATCAATCATTTTTAACAGAAATTAGATAAGCCAACTTTTCTTGCTGTTTTTTTTTATTCTTTATAATAGTGTAGAAGTCATGTCAAACTTCTAAACATGCAAGAACTGCTTCATTGTTTTTCATATTTTCCCTTACCAGGATGTAAATGCGTACAGAAATGAAAACTACAAAGACATGCCTTGCATTTCTCTGCACATTTTAATTGGTTCTTTGCAATCTTTCAAAGCAGACCTGCTTTAGCTGTTAAGAACAGTACCAAACAAACAAGCCTCTGAATATCCAGAACAATTCTAGAAAGATTTAGCCTGTCTAAATCTGTCTTTAACACTGGCTTTTTAAGATGGGTCTGTATATCTTGGTGCTCGGGTGGGCAAATATGAGAAAAGATTCCTGGCAGAGGGGTGAACAAGGTTACACTTCATTGAAGGTGATTTTATTTCTAATTGCTAATTTGCCACTAATTGTCTGATTTGATCAGGTCCCCCAGGAGCCCCAGATGGTGTAACGGTGGAGGAGATCACGGACAGCACAGCTCAGCTTTCTTGGAGACCCGGCCAGGATAACGGCAGCCCCATCACAAGCTATATCATCCAGGCCAAGACAGCTTTCACTGTGGGCTGGCAGGCGGTGAACACGGGTAACAATACAGGATTAGCTAAAGCTAGTCAAGCGGAGCATCAATTCAGCGAGAGGCTGAAATTACCATAGCAGGTCTCATCTGCTTTTAAAAAACGAGGCTTATGCTTGCTTTAAGTATATATATATATAAGGAGCTCTAAGTACTAACGTAGAATGTCTTAATCTGGAGCTGGCCTGGCTTGCCTATGTAATGTGAATTCATTCAAACAACATCCCACCCAGAAATAAGACGTGGAATAGAAGAGTTTTCGTACAGTGACATTCTAGGCTTACTGTAAACATTGGCTCACAATGGAGCGTCTATTGTTGACTTTACCGTGTAAGCCGGGTCATTGCGGTTAAGCCGTGGCTTTACTGTTTGCTCTCAGTCCCAGAGGTGATTGACGGGAACACTTTGACGGCGACGGTGGTGGATCTGAACGCATGGGTGGAGTATGAGTTCCGTGTGCTGTCCAGAAACAATGTGGGCGTGGGGGAGCCGAGTCCGGCTTCTCTAAAGACAAGGACCGAAGATGCAGGTGGGTCCAATGTGCAAGTCTCACCCAGCAAAAGGTCAGGTTAACATGACAGCTTATCTGGCCAAGACCCACCCACTTAGACAGAAAGAGTATGTCTGACAGACATGTAATGTGACCAATCATAATTAGTTTTGTTTTATATAAGTTTAAGGGGGGGTTTATCTGAAATGATTTAAATACACAATATTAGACAAGTGTGGTGCAGACTCACAGCAGACTCTGTGAGGGGTTGTACAGAAAAATCACTAAAATTGTGTATATACTCTGTTATCAAAACTGCCTGAAAGTAATAAGAAGACATAACTATAGAAAATAAAGTGGAAGGCAACAGTTCTGCTCATGGATATCTATTTAACTTTCTTTGAATATTTTTTAAGATTTGTCACCAGTAACCTGGCAAATTTCTGCAAATCCAGCTATTTCAGACTGATCCAAAAACGCTGTGGTCCTTTTATTCCCAGAAGTGGCATGACATCAGCCAATCATATTAGAGCTTGCCAGACTGAGAAAGTAATTTACACTGCATCAGAGTTGGATGAATGGCGTCCCGTGGGCAAGCCATCTGAAGCTGTGACTACTAACGTTCTAAGTGCCCGTATTCCTCAAATGTCCCGTGATGAAGTGATACAATTTTAGTGCATTCAATGCTACAGCGCCTCCGTATATTATGGAATAAATTCTTTTTGCATTATTGTGTGGAGACTCTTGAAAACTGTGAAATTCACTGGCAACAAAGCCATTTAACTCAACTGCCGCCCACAAATTCTTTAAAAGCAGTTTCTAATGGACTGCGGCTTTGTTTCGGTTGGTATTGATCATGAGGCTTTGGATAAAAGACACAGAAAAAGAAAAGAATCCACAAGCAAGGCAGGCACTACATTTATGCATCTCCTGTTTAGAAAACATTGACATTTCTTTGTTTTGCTATTCACAGTTCCTGACACGGCTCCTGCTGATGTTGGAGGTGGGGGTGGCTCCAAGTCAGAGTTAGTGATAACATGGGAGGTAAGTCATCTGTCTATATTATCACTCCCTGTGTGCGAGGTAATAGTTTGGGCTAATTAAATGGAATTGAATGGAGGTGTTTATTACCCAAGTCAACGCCAAGCCTGTTTTCCATCTGGGCCCCTCGCTCCCGTAATGGCATTCAATTCAGATTCGGTCGCGTATTAGAACAAGGCTCATTTTCGCTCTCGGAGGGCTGTGACACTTTGCATAAACAGGAAGGGATTTGGAACAGCACTGGGTGTAAATCTGAGTCTGAATCTGGTCTGTATGTTTTAATATCGCTATAGTTTCGTGTTTCCCTTTTAGCCTGTGCCTGAAGAACTTCAAAACGGAGACGGCTTCGGCTACATCATCGCTTTCAGGCCCCTGGGGGAGGTCAACTGGACGCATGCCGTCACCTCCACGCCGGGACAGTCCCGTTTTGTGTACAGGAATGAGACCATTCCACCCTTCTCTCCATTTAATGTGAAAGTAGGGGCCTACAACACCAAGGGTCAGGGACCGTTCAGCCTCGTAACCATTGTGTTCTCAGCTGAGAATGGTGAGATTGTAATCGCATGTAGATTGCATTTTTAGCAGCACGTACAAAAAAGGTTTAAGTAAAATGTTTGATGAAAAGTCAAGTGTGTAATTATAATGTGTTAGTATCTAGCAAGATCCCCATGAACAAAACACAAAGCAGCGATGCAGTTTCTTTGATAATCATTTGTAATCTGTCACATCTTATCATGAAAGGATGGAGTCTTATCATATTCATATCGTAATACACCTGTTATTCAGAATCCAGAATCTACTCTACAAGCTTGTAAACCACAACAAAACTTGATATCTAAATGCTGGGCAGGTTGCCACCATATTCATATACTTCTTACTTAAACACTTAAATTCATTTACATTTTGTGACACCCAAGCCCCGCCCATCCTGGATAAGTCAGACCTGAGGAATGTCATAAGCTGCAGGTGACATGTCATCATGGGTGGCAATTTTCTGTTCTTTTTACACTGACACTTGCCGTAATTTACCTGAAATCATTTTGCAGTAAGTGTCTTTTGTACTGCTTCGAAATGTCCAGGAAACCAAAAAAAAACTTGTTTCTTTTCAGCAATTACACAGCAAAGTACAAACTGTAATAGCTGTATGTAATGTTGCTTGTAAATGTCAGGTGATTTTAGCTCTGAAACCTGTTAGTGGCATGCCCAGCATTTAAAATAGCAGTGTGGGAATCTTTTAGCTGGTCAGTATGATGGTGCGACTTGATGTGGGATTCTTTATTGTCAGTTTGATATTAGTTATTACAGCATGGAGTGACAGGCAGACGGGTCTGTCAGTAAGCTACAGCATTAATTGAATTTCTGTACAGATAATGTTCCTGTGTGTCATTCAACTAATCCATTACAATAAAAGCCAGTCATTTAACATTCATTAGTCATTAGTTTTAGATAAAAGTGATCTTGCATCCATCTTACTCTGATTTGTCCTCCAGAGATTAAGTTTTGTAGGAAGGTGTGCCAATGTCCTTCTCATTTACTCTCACCTCTTTTGTTCTCATCTTGTCATCTTTTTTTAAAGCTAATTTACACTGATCTGACAAACTCCAACATGGGCATTCTATTAAAATTTCTATTAAATTTTTTATTGGGTGTTTGTTGGCGTTTGTCTGATCACTGTGAATTAGCCTTAAATGTGCTCTCTTCTAGTCTCTAGTCTCAAATAATCTTATCTTTTCTCATTTTGTTTCATTTTGGCTCATCTTTATCTGTTCTGTTTTTTCTTAAAGTCTTTTCTCCTCTAGTTTAGTCCTGTTTTTCATCTGGTCCTATTATCATCTGTTTCTTTTTTAGGCTTGTCTGTTCAATTCTTTTCTATTCTGTTTTGTTCTGTTCTGTGCTTTTCTGTTCTGTGCTATGTTGTTCTGCTGTGTTTTTTTTGTTCTGTTCTATTGTATTCTGCTCTATTTTTTTCTCCTCTATTCTATTCTGTTCTATTGTATTCTGCTCTATTCTGTTCTGTTGTATTCTACTCTATTTTGTTTTATTGTATTCTCTTGTATTCTGTTTCATTCTGATCAGTATCAATCCTCCGTTCTGTTCAATATTCATCTTGCTTTCTCGTGCTTTTTTCTCTCTCCTCTCAGAGCCCAGTGGTGTTCCTAATGGAGTGTGGGCCAGAAGCATTTCTGCCACTGAAATTGAAGTGATGTGGCACATTCTCACTGCCTCCCCAGAAAGAGTGTTGGGCTACGAGGTGCGTCCCTTCTAAATGGAAATGACTCTTTGTCCGGTTTTGAAATGCGCCGTGTGTTCTGTCAGCACCTGTCATCTCCCACTCTGCACCTAAAGTTCCCTCTGTACCCATGAAAACACTCCATTTGAAAATAAGAAAAGGGTGTCCCATTCGAACCGTATGCATGGCAGGCCTCCACTGCAGCAGGAGAGAAATGGCTTATCCTGATCCCTTTTAAGGACATAGAGAACACATTACACATTCGACTCCAAAACTCTCCATCCATGTCATCCCAAACCCACAGTGTGTAAAAAAATTGCTCCTGTATAATGATTCCCCTGCATTGAACATAATGGCACCATAGCGTTATATCCCTGAAGCTTTAGAAACAGCCTGTGCTTTCTCTCCATTGCTGAAATCAGGTGGTGTACTGGGAGGATGATACAAAACCAGAGACCATGGGCAAAGTCAGAGTGTCTGCCAATCAGAACAAGGTTAACATCAGTGGCCTGAGAGGATACACTCAGTATTTCCTGACAGTGAGTGCTTTCAACACAGCGGGGACTGGCCCTGTCTCACCCACCATCAACGTGACCACCAAAAAGTCTCGTGAGTATTTGGTAAAAAACATTGATTTAAGCCCCGCCTTCACATGTCTAAAATATGGTCTTCTGTTTTGCAAATATTCACTGAACTGTTTCTTTAAGCAGAAGGCCATTTGACTTTAGTACTAGAACAAATAGAAGGCAGCAGGATGCCTCTACTGGCTTTTTTCAGTGAAGTTGGTCACATGTTATTTGTAAGCAGCATTTATCCCCTCAGCACCCGGACAGCCACCTTTGAATGTAGAGTGGAACCTGATTGGCTCTAAGCTCACCGTTCATTGGGAACCCGTCATTTCACTGGAAATGGAGTCAGAGGTTACTGGGTATCAGGTAAGTGCTTCCCAGCAATGTAATCTTTGACTCCAATCTATAGGGCATTATATTCACATAATCGTATTAGCTCGTCCTGAGCCCTTGTGCAATTAGGAAAACATTGACATTAAAGTGCATATATGATTTCTCGTGTGTATTGCAATTTTACCCACCTTAGAGGAAACAGAAATTAAAAATAAAACGAATTTCCACAGCATGCAGAAAATAGATGCTATACAGCACAAAGCAAAACAGCTGTGCTAATAAACACTGCGCTTCCCTACCGTGTATGATAATTCAATTTTACTTCCCTTACTGACTGAAATAGCTTGTGCTGAATAAAGTGAAGTGATTGTTAGCACCTTTCCTGTTTGTTCTGTCCAGGTGTCTTACAGAAGAAACCAACATAAAGAAATTAACACAGTATCAACAAACCTGACCTCAGTGGAGCTCGTGTTACCTGCCGATGATGACTACATCATTCAGATCCGAGCGCTGAGTGATGGGGGTGAAGGAACACCCACCGAACCCATCAACATCCATAAGCTTAGTAAGATCTGACTTTTCTTG
>JAZGTJ010010724.1:0-17769 GCA_036877575.1 Botia almorhae
TATATGATTCTGTTTATATGACACACACACACACATATATAAAAAACGTTGGTAAGAAGTTGGTTGTCATGACATTTCATTATGTTAGTGAGGGCATATGACCCTCAGAAATATAAATAAACCTCCACACACGTGCACACACCTGCAGTAAGTACTGGGTTCCCTGCCGAAGGTCTTCAGCCACAACAGGGGTGTAAAATGCCTTTGAGCTGTTATTGAGGAGCCAGCGTTGATAGCGCAACATGTCGCTATTCAGCTCTTTAAAGTTCGGCCGACGAGAACTCTGAGAAAGAGAAATAAGAGACAGAAAGACACATTTACAACAGTGTTTCATTATACACACAATCATCATCCCCACATGGATATTTTATCACTGATGCAATGTTGCAAAAAGAACAAAAATAAATTTTATAACTACACTGAACAGACACACACCCAAACACACACACACCCAAACACACACACACCCACAGCTTGTGAACTTGAAGGGCTCTTTGAGCACTTACAATGCGCACATGACCGCAGACCATCAGCCCAACGTTCTTAGTGAAGGCATGGACCAGATGCAGAAGAGCTGGACGAGAGTTAGGAGCTCCAGTCATCACCAAACACTGAGGCCTAAAGAAAACATCCCACATGCAAAGATCTCAAACCATCTTCAGCAGATTCTCACGACCTCTGGGTCAGAAACCAAGTGGATTAAAGAACTTCAAAGACAGTCAGAGTACCGGATTATACCGACATGAGAACACAATACCTCCACATCATCTGTTACAATGAGATTAAATTTATCCCCTGACGTCTGTGTAAGGAATGCTGTTTGAAAGGCAAAACCCCCTAATTATAGCACCTCTACAGCACCAATAACAAACTACTATTAATGAATTGTATTTTAATTTTCATATTTATAGTGCCGCTCTATAATGATAGACTGCAAAATACACCGATTATTTGTATAAAAGATGGACAAATTAGATAAAGTTTGAGGCAAAATTTTATGTTGGCTTGGCAAAGCTTAAGTTTAAAATAGTTTGAAATGTTTTAAATTGTCATTTTCTAACACAATGGCAAGTATAACTTTAGCATTGTGCTGGCATATTTTAACAATGCTTGGTAACCCTAACTCTAGTTTATTCATTTTAATTCCACGAGTCATATATATATATATGATTCGGTTTATATGACACACACACACACACACAGTACCTGCAGTAAGTACTGGGTTCCCTGGTGAAGGTCTTTGGCCACAACAGGAGTGTTAAAGGCCTTGAGGAGCCAGTGTTGATAGCACAACATGTTGCTTTGGGGTGTTTTTCTGCTAGGGGGACAGGACACCTGCATCGCATCAAAGGGACAATGGACAGGCCCATGTATCATCAAATCTTGCCCTCAGTCAGGGCATTGAAAATGGGTCGTGGGTGGGTATTCCAGCATGACAATGACCCAAAACACACAGCCAAGGCAACAAAGGAGTGGCTCAAGAAGCATATTAAGTTCCTGGAGTGGCCTAGCCAGTCTCCAGACCATAATCCCATAAAAAAATCTGTGGAGGGAGCTGAAGGTTTGAGTTGCCAAACGTCAGCCTAGAACCCTTAACAGGACAAAATCCCTCCTGAGATGTATGCAAACCTGGTGGCCAACCACAAGAAACGTCTGACCTTTGTGATTGCCAACAAGGGTTTTGCCACTAAGCACTAAGTCATGGCTTACAAAGGGGTCAAATACTTATTTCACTCATTGAAATGCAAATCAATTTAGAACTTTTTTTAAAACTTTATTCTGTTCTTTTGTTGTTATTCTGTCTCTCACTGTTAAAATAAACCTACCAGAGACTGGTCATTTCTTTGTCAGTGGGCAAACGTACAAAATCAGCAGGGGATCAAATAATATTTTCAGTTATGTATTATTAGTCTCCTCTTAGCAAATACATTCGATTTCCACAAAATCCATAAAATCATTTAAATGTGAAATCATTTAAATTAATGCCAGTGAAATATGGCCTGCCTTAAGGATCTGTTTTAGGCCCTCTGCTATTCATATTATACATGGTGGCCCTTGGAAATATTATTAATAGTGTTTAATATTAATTAATATTAATACTATTCCACTAGAAATAATATTTCCACTATTACGCTGATACTTAACTATAATACATCAAGACCAGAAGATATTCCTACCTCATCTAAATTATCAGACTGTTAAAGACAAAGCATTGGATGATTCATAATTTTCTTGTTTTAAATTAAAAAAAGACAGAGATATTACTTACTGGACCAACATCACTTCAGACTTGGGCAGCGTATTAGAAAATTGCTCTTTTAAAAATCATGTGGCACATATGAAAAAATGCCTTCTTCCACCTTAGAAACATCACTAAGCTGTGTAACATCTATTTCTTATGCAGAAAAACTGGCCATGCTTTTATGACCTCTAGACTGGACTATTGTAATGCACTTCTGTTCAGGCTGTTCAGCTTCTTTAATAAACAGTTTGTCCAAAACACAGCAGCTAGAGTTCTTACCAGGTCCAGGACATATGACCACATAACCCCAATTTTGTCATCTTTACACTGGTTACCTGTTAAATTCCTGCTTTTGTTTAAGTACTACTGCTTACCTATAAAGCCTTTAAGGGGTTAACTCCTATGTACTTAACTGACCTTCTCTCATGCTACAAGCCAACACACTCTTTAAGCTCACAAAACTCTGAACTTCTGGTTATACCTACAATCTCATAGTCCACCAAAAGCGGCAGAGCACTTTCAGCCATAGCCTGAGCCACCCAAAAGCACTGGGAAAAATGTGATGGACTTCTTTAACTCTTTTTTTTAGTCTATTTACAGCTTATCTGCCTGTTTATTTTAATGTAACATTCCTTGCCACTGTCGCCCTGTTGGCTTGGTAATGGGAGACTGCTGACCTTAGCTTAGAACATTAGCATAAGATGTTTTTTACATTATTATTTATTATTGTGTTAATTTTATTTTTTTATTAGTTTATCTTCATTTTATTTAACTGTTAAATATGTCTTATCTAAATATCTATGGAAATTTTTCATTTGTACAGCAGTTTCGTAACAATGTACCATTGTGAAAAGCGCTATATAAATAAACTTTGGTTTATTTTAAAATTTGTTTTAACTCTTTATCAGTGGAGTCCACAAATATTTCACTTTGGACCCGTGGTTGCTTTTCTTGACATTGTTGAATTAATAGCTAATTGTATTTCATTTCTATTACACTATCTCTATTTATGAAATATTAAAAAAACATTTTAGTTTTTGTCATTTTTTATGCTTTTTCTGTTACAGGCTGAGAATAAAACGAACATGGACTCGATGTTCTCAGAGGTTACAGGCGTCTGAGAATAACACGAACATGGACTCGATGTTCTCAGAGGTTACAGGCGTCTGAGAATAAAAGGAACATGGACTCGATGTTCTCAGAGGTTACAGGCGTCTGAGAATAACACGAACATGGACTCGATGTTCTCAGAGATTACAGGCGTCTGAGAATAACACGAACATGGACTCGATGTTCTCAGAAGTTACAGGCGTCTGAGAATAAAAGGAACATGGACTCGATGTTCTCAGAGGTTACAGGCGTCTGAGAATAAAACGAACATGGACTCGATGTTCTCAGAGGTTACAGGCGTCTGAGAATAACACAAACATGGACTCGATGTTCTCAGAGGTTACAGGCGTCTGAGAATAAAAGGAACATGGACTCGATGTTCTCAGAGGTTACAGGCGTCTGAGAATAACACGAACATGGACTCGATGTTCTCAGAGATTACAGGCGTCTGAGAATAACACGAACATGGACTCGATGTTCTCAGAAGTTACAGGCGTCTGAGAATAAAAGGAACATGGACTCGATGTTCTCAGAGGTTACAGGCGTCTGAGAATAAAACGAACATGGACTCGATGTTCTCAGAGGTTACAGGCGTCTGTCTCACCTGTATGTTTTGATGTGGTCGGCCACTCCGCACAGCTGTAGACTGTGAGCCAGAGCCTGATGATAGGTGAGCGCTTGAGTAGATGAACCCCAGTTCACGTCTGCAAGACAGACACCGTTATCACCTCTGAACATCTACACGTCCTTCACCATCTTCTCAACATACGTCTTCACCATCTTCTCAATATCTTCTTCAGCATACTCCTGTTCTTAACACCCATGACTCGTGTTTCAAAGACTTTTAAATTCCTGACACACATGAACACCAGTGACCACAACACACCATTACCCACAATGCTCTGTGAAAACAGGACATTCACTTCACCTGGTTTCTTGTAGCTGACATAGATGTAGAGAGACAAGACGATGACATTGGTCAACAGAGCTGCCCACCAGTTGATGACAAACATGACCACACAGCACAGGATCGCCCCGGCCAGAGACATCCACATGTTGTAGTACTTGAAGCCTGGCCTCCATCCTGCCCAACAAACAGGTAGAGAACTGCTAATGAACAATCTCAGCAGTGCTTAGGGGTTTGTTCAGGTACATAACAGTCTGATGACACCAGCTGACCAGAGCAACACATGGGGAGAATGCCACTAAAGCAACAACAGTTCTTTTTGTCAGGAAAGTGCCAACTACTCAGTTTGTCTACATTACGTAACAGTGACACAGACAACAAACAACTGCCAACTAACAGCTGCTTGTGAAAGACTCTGTGAACTCAGTCCAACAGCAGCCGATGGTCTAAACATCACCAGGAACATTTCACTAGCTTCTCAAATCTGACAGATCATCTTAATGTTCTAGTAGATCTTCACATGACAGATGATGAGTTTAGATAAGCATGAACACTGATTTGGACTAAATGAGTTAGCAGCAGTTAGGGCTCGTTAGAGTGGACAAGTTCTTCCACACAGGACACTGACAATATTTAGTGGAGTCACGGTTAGCTTGTATTGCCACAAACCTACATGGTTTCAAGGGTACAGAGGAGCGTCTGAAACCTCCACAGTCACACAGTGTGGGTGTGTGTACAGTGTCAGTAGTGAAGATATCTACCTGCTGGTCTTCTAGCACTTTGGAATTGAGGAAAAACAAACTGCTCTCCACAGAGAATAAAGACGTGTAAAACACAATGTGAAAAACAATCAATGCAGTGTTGAGTAAACAACAATCATCAAAAACTCTTAAATTACAGTTTACAGAAAACCAACACAGTTCAACAAAGACCTGACACAGAAGAAATCAAACATGCCCCCAATATTTCAGTAACACGGTTGCCAACATTCAAATCTGTGCTGAGATCAAAGAAAACATCTGACTCTTAAAGTAGAAGACCTCTTGAAGGGTTCAGCTCCACTATTTTTTACTTGTTGTAAAGAAAAACATTTGTCAACATCAGAGATCGTGTTAAAAGGACAGTTTACCCAAAAATGAAACATTTTTTCATTTACTTAACCTCGTATCATTCCAAACCTGTATGACATTCCCTCTGTGGAACACAAAAGATGATATTTTGAGAAATGTTTGTCAGTGGTTTTGTGTCAATGGGTGTCACGGTTGTTTTGTTACCAATGTACTTTATAATGTCTTCTTTTGTGCGAAGCAAAAACATCATACAGGTTTGAAATGACATGATGGTGAGTAAAATGATAAAAAAATATTTCATTTTTGGGTGAACTGTCCCTTTCAGGGCTAAAGGTCTTTTTACGGACACTAAAGATGTGTTGACGATTCTTCATCACACCTCACACACATTGTGTCAGATGTTTACATTATTGAATCTTCTGGGTAACAGTTCAGCTCTTACCAGGAGAATTAGCCAAAGACGCATGAAACACAGAGAAGTTTATGAGCGCGTATGAAGCCAGAAAGAAGTTGGAGATGATCGGGGCAATTACATTCAGCTCGGCTGCAGAAAGAAAAACAGTTATGACATCACCAGACTTTGACACACTTAAACACACTTAGTTAGCAGACTTCAGCCTACCAATGAGAATAAAAGCCAAAGCAATGGCAAAGGTGAGGAAATATCCTCGCAGGGGCTCATTGTTTTTTCCGTATCCTTTCCCAAAGCCTGCAATTCCCGGGTAGATGTTGTCTTTGCATAAAGCCTGAGGAAATATAACATTGAAATGACCAAAACAAGCAGGACGTGTTCTCACTTCCACTGATCTTTCACACAACAGCACAATTCTGTCTGTTTGCTTACCATCAAAACACGAATACAAACAGCAATACAAATTGTTTTTTAGACAAGACGCCCACCTGGAACACTTTTGGAGCGCTGACCAGAGACGCAAGGGCGGAGGACAGGGTGGCCGAAAAGATCCCGGCTATAATAAGCGGACTGAAGCCCGACACCACGCTCATAACCTTCAGACAACATTCACACAACACTTCGCTGTCTCAGGGTCTTCACAAACACTGTGTTAAATATCCATGTGTTCAGCTGCTGATGTACCTGGAAGTCGTTGTGGAGGCCATACTTGCAGGAAGATGCTGATCCCATGTACGCAGGTCTACAGGAAGTGAAGTCATAGCCTAATTTACAGGCAGCATCCGTGCAGTTCACACTTGCGCTGATAGTGCTGTTACTCTCAAAGCCCGTAGCGTCCCGCACAATGCAGGCACCTTTCAGAAACCAATCAAAACATCAGAAACAATGTGACACAGTGAGACTTCACAAGGTTTAACTGTAGCACAATGCACACCTGTGGAGATAGCCACGCCCATGTACACCAGCCCAGTGATGAGAATAGCCAGCAGAGTTCCTCTGGGAATCGCCATTTGAGGGTCCTGAGACACAAACACAGTCACGGAGGCTGTTAGGTGGAAGAGTGAGGAAATAAACACAACACTCACTGCTAGATCTCCTGAGATGTTTGCACCAGCCAGAATCCCTGTGGCTGCCGGGAAGAAGATAGAGAAGACTGAGAAGAACGTTTCTCCTCGAAAGTCTGGACCAAAGTTTTCTGCCATAATGCCAGCTGGAAGATCAGAAGTTATAGAAGAACAGGATCATAATAAACATAACATGAATAAATATGCAAAGAGAGAGAGAATAAAAACTCTTGAAAAATTTTCATTAAATTACTGGTTTTCAGTTGTTTTTGTTTTGTTTCAAAAAACTTGGAAATTGATTGGCAGCCTAACACAGAACATATTGAATAAAAATGCTCTTAAATTACAAATTGATTAGTATACTGTACACATGCATTATATAAAGTGAAGTGGTTTCGTTAGTGTTTGGTTTTTAAAATCTTAATGGTTTTATGCTCCTTGCCACCTGTGGTGGTTGTTTCATTCATAGTTTGAGATTGTACTTGTTCATGCTGGTCCAAATGTCTCTGTCTACCTTCTATCAAGCCACAGATGTGTGTGTTTGTTTGTTTGTTTGGGGACTTCTTTTGAAGTCAACAATGTAAGAATCACAAATAGGATTAGCAACTTGAAAATACAGAAATTGGTCAGTTGTATTCAGCATTTCTTCGAGCAGCTCAGTTCTGAATCTACAGCAGGTTCTCACAATCATAACTGAAGAAGCCAAACTTCTCCTTGGATTTCACAGGGATGAAGGAGCCAATGAAGTAGTTGAAGATCGCGGTTACCAAAATGACCAGGAGGAAAATCTGAGCCTGATAAAGAACATATGTTGATTAATCATGAATTCAAAGGCTTGAATGATGAATTTATCAAATGGTGATAAATCTCCTGCCTTGGCCTCCCATTCCATCCCAGCCACTGAAATCCCTAACAAAAGAATCACTGTGATGGTCCCAATAATCCGGACGTCATTGATGGGGTCCAACATCAGAGCACCAGCACTCTACAAACACACACAAACACATCACTACACACCATCACAGAGTCACATACAGTTTTGATAATCTTCAGGAAAGATTTCTGAAGATTCTTACACTCAATAGCTCAACAACAGTTTCAGCAAAGCCCACGACATACATGGCCACGGCCACAGCGTTAGCAAAGGCAAAAATCAGCCCAATGGAGCCGCCAAACTCCGGGCCTAAACTCCGAGAGATCAAGTAATACGCTCCACCTAAAAACAGAGCAAACAAACAAACAAACATCAACTTTACAGTACACCAAACCAACACATGATCATTTTTTTGTACATCATGACATTGATCATATTAGCTGCTCACAGTATAAAACGCATGCAGGTCTTGGTGATGGTACTAGTGTTGTCAAAAATATTGATATTTCGATAAATATCGATACTGAAATGTATAAAACGGTACCAATACTCATTTCCAGAGGTATCGATACACTGATATCAGCCTAGCTGTGTCGCTTTCACTCTCTGACACAAAGCACACGTGACCACAGCGCCTGTCTCGTCTCATTTGCTCTGGTTAAATCGCGTTAGTAAGTAAGATGCGAGTGCGAGACATGACCGGCTTTGGTTAAGAAAGGACACAGCAGAAGTGTTGACTGCAACTGTATTACATTTGAGGCAAATGAACACGGAAAGACACAAGCAAGCCAATATACAAGCGTTGTTACAAAGCAGTGCTAACAAAGGTGCTAACAGCACTAATTTAGCAAAGCACTTGAAAGACAGACACCCGGACCTATATAAAGAGTTTTGAGAGGTAACTGGTAACTGCTCTCATTTTAACATTACTGAAATATTAATCAAGATGGCCCAGTATTGTTGTTAAAATTAAAAATATTAACAGACAGAACTTTGGATTTTAATTAGTACATGTATTAGTAAATGTTTAAAGTAACATTTAACTATGATTAATATATGTTTCAGAAGTATTTTTTCATTGTTAATTCATGTGTTAATGTTAACAAATATCTATTACCATTAACTTAATCACTTTATTGGTTTTGGAATGTATGACAATCTGAAAGCCTTCAAAACAAGTGCAGAACCTTAAAATGTTTTTGTTCATGTACAATATACCTCATTGTCATGTTCTAGTCTTGTGATATACTTATCTTTAAATTAAAGAAAAAAATAACACTTTTACATCCGTAATGTTGTGGCAGTTTTTTCCCTGTGGTATCAAAAATGGTATCGAATATCAATATTTTTCAAGGTATCGTATCGAAGTTAGAAATTCCAGTATCGTGACAACACTAGATGGTACAAAAACAATATTAGTTGATCAACAATGAAACAATAAAATTGAATTGTTAACCCTGACTTGCGCTTTAGTTTAGATTTTTAAGGTTTGTTTGATGAGCACAAGGACGCAACTGCCATTAAAATGGCTCAATCCTGATGCCCTTCAAAAACAAACAATGCTAAACACACAAACCCTTTGGACAAAGTTAAATCTACCTCCTCTTCAAAACAAACATCCATTTCACAGTAAACAAAAAGAGAACGATCCATTTCTAACATTCTATTTCTTTTGTCACCCAAGAGAGAAAACACTTGATTTTCTTCTTTAATTTCTCCACAGGCTGTGAGAACTGAGAGGAGCACGCAGAGGAGCTTTAATCTTCCTTGGTGAATATGTGAGAGCACTCTCTCACCCACCTGTCCTAATAGAAACAATTAGAGCTTGTGTGACCAAAACAATCAGCCAAGAGACCAAAGCTGTGGGAACACAGCAATGAGAATCCCAAATCATCTCCACAAACTCTCCCAAGACTTTTAAATCAAATCCCTAATTAACTTCAGGTCTCACAGGGGTACACAAAATTGTGACTGTTTTCAATTAACTTCTAGAACTTTGCATCTTTTCTAAATCTCATGTTTAAGTAAAGCCAGAAATGATACCAGGAGATAAACACAGTACAGATTTGTTGATTTTAGATAAACAGTTGATTGTTAACTTCACTGTTTTTAAAATGTCTTTTCATTCTGCGATTAAGATGTCAACTCCTCCCATGAAGTTGTACAGTAAATAAATTCCTACTGACTGATATTTGGAGATATTTGTATCAGCATATTTCTAATAAGTTTCTAATAAGCAGCTGTCATCATTTCAGCACAAGCTTCAGTCTAAATGTTTCATCCTTTCTGAAGATCTATTCAACGTCCATTAACAATGACACTGTAAGTGTTGAAAACCTTACAAATCTCCTCCATAGACAAAATCTATTTTTCTCACACTTTACAGAAACATTATCTACAGTACTGAAGCCATGTGCCATATTCTGAGTGAATTTCTCCAGCTGTGAGGACCCGAGTCACATGACCTACTGACCATCTCTGGTTATTCAATTACCTCCTCGTACGAAGCCGTTGGTTGCAATGGCGGACGTTGAACAGCCTGTGATGGAGGTCACAACCGTTGCCATGAGAATGATGATGCAGGAGTACGCTGTGGACAGATAAGCGTGAATGTCACTACAGTCTGGTTCGCCTAACGGCCACATTCAGCGTTGCTGTGAGACATGATTAGATGTGATTGGATGGAAAGCTGTAGAGTTTGTGTCCAGGTCAACCCTACCGATTCCAGCCTGGCCCACGATCCATGTCATGCGAATGAAGAGCATCACACCCCAAATGTTTAGCATGCAGCGCACCTGCACAGAGAAGTTGCAGTTTAGAACTATGCTATCACAAACATCAAGGATCAAAGGCGCTTGTTGAACCCGGATGACAGGAACCATCCGTGTTTGAAGAAATGTTTTGGGTTCAGATCAACAGCATTAACATGCTGTGATGCACGATAAAAGTTTACCATGCTGATCACCATTTTTGCTTTTTATACAAACTGCATTTCTGTGACATCATGGCTGACAACTTATATAAGATACAATAGAATATCTACACGTGAACCCTACATAAACAAAAAAACGTTGTGTTTAGTGTGGACCGGTTGCTTGTCGCTGGAATCTTGTTGTATTTTGGTGATATCAATACATCTGACTATAATTTCACACAGATTGGGGGCAGTATATGAGAATCTCATCGTTCCAACACAGAACACGGAACATTCCTTCACAACACATTTGAACATGTGATGCTCTTTGAGTGCAACCATTTTAAATATTAACTGAATTCCTGTTGAGGTTTGAAACATTTTGGATGAGAATGAAATGAAATTCACTTTTATAAGATTCTGAATTTTCATCGGTATAACCCTCTATAGTCAGAACACACCCACTACCGGACCTGACGCCATCATTGCGTGTGATATAATATTACATATAAATATAAAATTAGCATGAAATTATATTTTCACATTGTGTCATGCAAATACAAATAATTAAAGTATAATATTACATATAAATATAAAATTAGCATGAAATTATATTTTCACATTGTGTCATGCAAATACAAATATTTAAAGTATAATATTACATATAAATATAACATTAGCATGAAATTATATTTTCACATTGTGTCATGCAAATACAAATATTTAAAGTATAATATTACATATAAATATAACATTAGCATGAAATTATATTTTCTGCGTCTCTCTTTTCCCGGTGCATTAGTTCAATATGTGAAGGCAGCAAATAACCTCAGAGCGTCATGCAATCCTCACCCGTGACACACACTCAATTACATGAAAATATTCTGAATACTTCAGTATTATTACTCATTCCGTTTTTTTCTGTGTAATGATTTCTAACCCTAACCCTAACCCTAATTTCATCATACAAGTCTTAAAGCATAAAACAACATAAGGTGAACTGTGCTTAAGTTAAATGACACGAAGGGATATGAACAAAACCAACTAATAAATCTATTTGTATTATTATTAATTGCCCTGACAGCTCATTTCCAGCCATTAAGAGACTGAAGAACATACAGGGTGAAAACATCTCAATCATCTACACTACTATATTGAGCTTTTCTTTGCGTTTGGTGCCACTTTAGAATAATCAAACATAATTCAAACTACACCCTCTTCTGTTTTCATACATCACACAGGGTTAGAGTTTATCACCAGATCACAGAAGTTCCAGTCAGTAAAGCTCCTGTCAGATGTTCAGATGTTCTGGTCTTACCAGAACTCCTTTGATCCAACCAAACTTCACCACTCCTTTAGACTCTGACGCCTCTTTCGCAGCAGCCTCTTCAGCAGGTGTCAGCTCCTCACCGTTAGCAAAGCCGTCTTCAAAGGGCTCCTACAAAACACAGACATCTGTTTAACTTTAACCGTCTTAAACAGACCAAATGAAAATGTCCACCATGTAAACAAGTTAATTCAACTTTCAACTATACAAATAAAGTTGAAAGTTGAATTAACTTGTTTACATGGTGGACATTTTCATTTGATCTGTTTAAGACGGTTAATTCCATTCCTCTCCAACGGTTTAATTTCTAATCCTATTGAAACCATTAGTTTTCTTTTTCTTTTGCTTTTGAAGTCTATGGCATATAACTTTCTCACATCTACATTTTACATTTAGCTGACGCTTTTATCCAAAGCGACTTACAAATGAGGACAAGGAAGCATATTCAACAACTATAAAAGCAACAATAAATAAGTGCTATAGACAGGTCTCAGGTATTCCAACACAGTGTAAGAAGCCAAAATATTTTTTTGTTTTTAATTTTTTTTACAAAAGGGGTAGAAGTAGAGGTAGTGGTGGTGTGTTAGTTGATTAGTTAAAGGAAGTAAAGATGAAATAGTTGAGTTTAGTCGTTTCTTGAAAACAGCAAATAACTCAGCCATTCTGAGTTAAGTTCATTCCACCAACGGGCAGAGTGAAAGTAAGAGTCCGCAAAAGTGATTTCTCTTTGGGATGTAATCCAGTAGTCACTTTGAATGCAAACATCAGAGCCTTGAATCTGATGCGAGCAGCTACTGGCAGCGAGTGCAACTGGATGAAAAGCAGAGTGACACACTCTAGCTGCTGGGTTCTGAATCAACTGCAGGGGCTTAGATAGTACAAGCCCGAAGCTCTGCGAGGAGAGCATTGCAGTAGTCCAGTCTGGACAGAACAAGAGCTTGAACGAGGAGTTGTGCTGCATGTTCTGATAGGAAGGGTCTGATCTTCCTGATGTTGTAGAGAGCGAATCTGCAGGAACGAGCGGTTCTAGAAATGTGGTCAGAGAAGCTCAGTTGATCGTCAATCATTACTCCAAGGCTTTTGACCGTCTTGGATGGAGTAATGGTTGCCACATCAATCTGGATTGAGAAGTTGTGATGAAGAGATGGGTTAAGTGAAACTGCAAGCATTTCTGTTTTAGCAATGTTGAGTTAAAGGTGATGGTCCTTCATCCAACACGATATGTCCGTCAGGCAGGCTAAGATGCGAGTCGGCACCGTGGGATTATTAGGGTGGAAAGAGGGGTAGAGCTGGGTGTCATCAGCATAGCAATGATAGGAAAAGCCATGTTTCTAAATGACGGATCCTAGAGATGCCATGTAGATGGAGAAGAGAAGTGGTCCAAGAATTGAGCCCTGGGGCACCCCAGTGTCTAGATGTTGCAGGTTGGACAACTCTCCACTCCAAAACACCCTGAACGACCTGTCAGAGAGATAAGATCTGAACCACCGGAGTGCAGTACCTGTAACGCCTAGTGATTTAAATGTAGTCAGCAGGATCTGGTGGTTTACAGTGTCAAAAGCGGCTAAAAAAATCCAGCAAAATAAGAACTGACGATTTTGAGTCCGCATTAGCCAGTCTGAGATCTTCAAAAACTGAGAGCAGTGCAGTCTCGGTCGAATGACCTTTCTTGAAGCCGGATTGGTTATAATCCAAGTGGTTGTTCTGAGTGAGGGTTAGGTGAACACTACTTTTTCCAGAATCTTGGCCATAAATGGAAGCAGGGATACCTGTCTGTAGTTTTCATGTAGTGTTGGATTTAGGTTGGGTTTCTTTAGTAGTGGGGTTACCCTAGCCTGCTTAAATGTAGTGGGGAAAATACCAGTGTGAAGAGATGTGTTAAATATGTAAGTAAGTGCTGGTGTGACTTCTGGAGAAATAGCTTCGAAAGAGATGAGATGGAATGGGATCAAGCGGGCAGGTGGTAGGATGGCTAGATATGAGTTTGGAGACCTTAGACTCTGGGAACTGAGAAAAAAACGAGCGTTTGTGATGTTGCTGGCATAACAAGTATGTCAGTTTGAGGTGTGGCAAATTGAGCGCTGATTGTTGCAGTTTTGCTAAGAAAGAATATAGCAAAGTCATTAGTAGTGAGAGTTAAAGATAGAGGTGGAGGAGGAGGACAGAGGAGGGAAGAAAATGGAGAAACAATGAAGAAACAATATTTTACTGTATATATTTTATGCACGTATGTATGTATGTATGCATGTATGCTGCTTTTGCATGTTGTGTAGTTCATGGTACTATTGCAAACCCCTTATAACCCTGTCCCATAAGATGTTGTCTATTATATGCCATCTATATGCAAGCTGGAATGCGTATATTTTGCTCAACAATTTTGTGGCTTTACCGGTTCAATCAGCTCTTTGTTTGTAAACATACTATAGGCCTAGTATACGTAATTAGTCTTATCCCACACATATTTGCAATAATACCATTAACATATCTAACATTTGTTCTGTGTTTTATTATTATTCTTTGTTTTTATGTATTGAAGCAATGCTGCTTTAAAACAATGTTTAAAACAATGTTTAAACATTGTAAAAAGCGCTATATAAATAAAAATGAGTTGAATAATGTGAATGGTCTCTTTAGATTCTTTGAGGCATGCTGAGTCAAACAATATCTGATGGTTCTTGGTCGGTCATTGTGGACGTCGCCCATTTTCAATTTTGTCATAAAATGCATTTGCGTATCATTACAAAACTTTATACAGTTCATTATTATCATGTTCTCTCTGGTCAAAATATGTAGTACAATTTATGAAAATGTTTATATTAAGTGATTGAAATAATATTGTCATGCAACGTCTTTCTTTACATTCTTTGGCTCATGCAGAGTTCTATAATGCCTCATTTGCATAATCAATGCTACTTCCTGTTGACCATTTAACATTTTTTGGGAAACCTACTTTTTCTAACTTCTACTGTGTTTGTCCATTTTGCAAATTGCATTTGCAATTCGGTATGCATCATCTACACACATCCCTGACAAAAAGTTACTAAAAGATTTTCTATTTTTAGGCATTTCGTTCTCGTACAGCGCTTCAATAAATTCGACTATGAGCACGCAATAATGATATAAGGCTGTTTCCTGGCAACACTAAGATCAAGTTCCTTCAGTCCTGCATTACCATCACCTTCAGTATTTTCATGAATTCATACCCATCAAAAATATCTCTATACCAATACTGAAATAATAGCCACAGCAAAAAACATAACACAAAGTAATTTATACAAATCAGGATGTCTGTCTGCCAGAACTTTTGTCAAGTTTGACGTATTGCCCTTAGTCTGCATTTGTTTTAAACATTTTTTACAAATGGGCTTTGTACTGTCTATAGGCTTGCTGACTGTCAATTTACGCAAAACAATACTATATTTTTCTAAGTGCATCAGCTTTGTTCACAAGCTGTGGACATTCGTACTTGCAGCCGTAACTTTTGTTAGGAAAAGTCGTCATGACAGCTGCAGCAAGAACATGAGGGGTTAGGCGTATCCAGTGTTCCTGCAGGGTGCACTGAGAGCGCTGCAAACACACGTCAGCGCCACTCAGGAAATACAGCTTATTACAGCTTATTTAAACATTTAAACAGCTTATTTAAACACTGTCATTACACCAATAAAATAATTAGTATGCTTTACAATAGAGGGGTATTGGGAAAATGACTACAGTGATCTGGAGGACAGAACCGCAGGCCCTGCCGTTTGTGAAGGTCACACACAGGAAGTGTGAAACAATGCTGTGACGTGTGGGGATATAAATGACTCTTCACAATGCAGTCTTCACAGAGACTCTGCAGGACAGACTTTACAACATCCTGTACTTAGACTGCCGGAGCGCATGGAAACTGTCAGCCATGCATGTGGACACAGCAAACGCACATTTAAAACAAATCAATGACAACAGATTAGTGTTGTCACGATACTGGATTTTCCAACTTCGTTACGATACCTTAAAAAATACCATTTTCGATACCACAGGGAAAAACTGCCACAATGTTAAGGGTGTACATTTTTTTCTTTAATTTAAAGATAAATATCACAAGGCTAGCGGTACTTTTTACACAAAAACATCTTGAGGTATTGCACTTGTTTCAAAGGCTCTACCAATAAAGTGCTTAAGTTAATGATAATAGATATTTGTTAACATTAACACATTAATTAACAATTAAAAAATACTTAAACATGTTAATATTTTTAATTTGAACAAGAGCTAACATGTAAAGTTTAATAAACATTGTAACAAATGTAATGCTCATTGTTCATTAATGTTGGTTAATATATTAACATGTATATGATGAACATTTTAATTAACATCATATATTAATTGTTCAACGCACATAGAGCGCAATAGTAAACACGGATGCGCAAACAAACCTCACTGGAACAACATGAGGACACTCATATCAGCAACAATACTGGACCATCTTGATTAATATTATAGTTATGTTAAAATGAGAGCAGTTACCAGTTACCTCTCAAAACTCTTTATATAGGTCCGGGTGTCTGTCTTTCAGGTGCTTTGCTAAATTAGTGCTGTTAGCACCTTTTGTTAGCACTGCTTTGTAACAACACTTGCATATTGGCTTGCTTGTGTCTTTCCGTGTTCATTTGCCTCAAATGTAAAACAGTTGCAGTCAACACTTCTGCTGTGTCCTTACTCAATCAAAGCCGCTCGTGTCCCGCACTCGCATCTTACTCACTAACTCTATTTAACCACAGCGAATGAGACGACACAGACACTGCGGTTAAATTCACTGTTGGAGAGAAGAGAGAGAGTGAAAGTGACAAAGCTAGACTGCTATTAGTGTATCCATACTTCTGGAAATGAGTGTTGGTACCGTTTCATTTATTTTAGTATCTATATTTATCAAAATAGATATTTTTGACAACACTAGAACAGACCACACGGAGGTCAGAGAGTGAAGGTGAAAGATCTCCAGATCAGACATACAGCTCCTCACTCCACACCTTCTTGTTTCACTCCCGCTGAAGATCACATGAAGATCACATGAAGATCACATGAAGATCACATGAAGATCACATGAAGATCACATGAAGATCACATGAAGATCACATGAAGATCACATGAAGATCACAATCACTGCTCTGCCCTTCAACAAATGACTGAGTGTTGAAATCATCTTAACATTTATCAGAAGTCAATAACTGGTGCTTAATTCAGGACACTGTATTACACACCAACACACACAGCCAGGCAGGCACGTGCACACACCCATTTAGTTTAAGCACACTGGAAGCATCCCCATAAACCATGTTTACATTATGCATGTGAGCTATTGCACCATTTACATTTCTCTTTAAGTCTTCAGTTCCTTTAAAACAATCAACACAAACACTTCTAGATAACGGACATCACTGTGGTGAAGCACATGCTGTACTCGAATGATCTCCTGCACCACACTGATGTTGTATTGCTGTACCTCACATTCATTAATATATTCATATACTGTGTTTCTATAGTCACATCTGGTAAGAGGCTGTATCTGTTTAATCAGTCTGTACAACAATATAAAGCTACAAATCACCACAGTAACTCAATCACAGGGCAACGTGTCATTCAACAAAAGCGCTGCATCTGCATCCCAAAGGGGTCTGGCAGCAGGGCAAGGGGTTTGAGGGGAAACTATAAGGGCTGGCAAAATTTTAAAATCCCTGGTGGCCCTTTGGGAAATACTCTTCATATTAGGGCTGGGCGGTATGACGGTATATATCGTTACCGCGGAATGAAATGTGTACCATAAAAGAATTTTTTATTCCGTGTATACCGCGAAATGTAAATAAGTG
>JAZGTJ010010725.1:0-17766 GCA_036877575.1 Botia almorhae
TTTTTGCACATATATTTTTGCTAATATATATATGTCACTTTGCACATCTGGCTGCCAAAAGAATGCATATGTTTACACACCAAACAATGTTTACAATCTGTTTACTGTTTACGGTTTACATTCTTGCTGCCAAAATACACATCCTAAAGTTTACACTTAAATGTTTACAATCCGTCAATGTCTTGTGCTGTCTGCACTTGTTTTTGCACTTGTGCACTTTATGTATATACTGTGAATTATGTAGCCCTGTATGTCTGTGATGTTTAGTGTTTGTCTTATGAAGCACCTTGTTTCTGGAGGAACATTGTCTCGTTTCACTGTGTACTTGTATATTGTTGAAATGACAATAAACTCCACTTGTAACTTGTAACTAGCTACTACTTTACTTGATCTTACTACTGCTTATAGATTATGACATACTTTTAGATTGATAGCCAATTGTATTACATTGGTATTCAGGGACATAATTACAATGGTAGAGCCTAGTTGTCTGACTAATACCATTTCGTTCACTTAATGAGGAATTATCTAAATAAATGCCATTTAATTATGAACTGCCACAAGGATGTTTTACCCTTTGCTATTCTCTGTTATACATACTGTTCCATGGCAGTGTTATTAGAAAACGTGATTAGTTTCCATTGTTATGCTGATGATACACAATTATTTATTTTATTAATACCAGAGAAAATCTCTAAGCTATCCAAATTGACAGATGTCAGAGGAAAACAAGTCCACTTCTGCTCTGCCTGATCTGTGGGTGGAGTCTCTATTCCACTTGCTTGATAGAATATCTGCTCCCACATTCAAATGCCTGGGAATATAAATGTAATATAAAATGCTGTAATTTGAGTTTACACTTTGGACTTGGTTCCACCACTCTTGCCTTTAAGGTCTTGTGTTGTGTCATAGATGTCGAAAGCATTAAAGCAGTCTCTATGATGGCAGAATTTAAGAAAACATTTTGCTTTTTTGTCTAATTAATTGCTGTTGGGTGTACTTTTGCAGACTTTTCCACAATTTAAGAGTTAATCATGGCACATTAGTGAATGACTGAAATTTTTTGGGATGGAAGAATATCGTAAACATAAACATCATTAAAATGATCTCATTTGAAGCAGAAGTCTAATGGTATCACAGCATCGCTAGCATCACTGATATGCTACACAATTAATCGAAAAACAAGTTTGCATTACGATTATGGGTGCAATGATTGTGTAATTGGTAAAAGCCATGATTAAAGTGGTTCAATGGCGCTCATTTTTATGTTTCTGCATTTGTTACACATTGAATGCAGCAAGAAATCAGAACTCTTTAAATTAATGTTGGCATGTCCTTTAGTGGAGTTTTGCCTGTTTACCAACAGATGCTTATAAAGTATGCACGCAGTGCCTTTACTACGTTTATTCTGGTTTTAAGCAGAGCACATTGGTGTGTTTACAGTGCGAATACAGCATGCATTCATTGTGCATTCACACTTGTGTGCTACTGAACTCCAGCTGTTTGTTAACAGGATCAGATGGGTGATTTAAATTGAACTTTTAAATGCAGACAGTGTTAAGGTTAATATCTAAGCGTCTTCAAGATGTTTATTTTATTATAGATCTAGATTAGATAGCTTGATAATTCACAGTTCTTTAGACCACCCTCAGCCTATCACATGCTTGAAGAAAAATTTGCCCATTAATTTAAATTAGCCCAGAGCAGATGGGTACTCCATCAGAACTGAAATCAAATAAACGACACTATTAATTGCAATTACAATATCAGGGGAAAATAATCAACAATTACAGCCCTACCATAAAGGCAAGGATTGATTATTGCAATGCCCTTCTTGGTGGCTGCAAGATTAATTTAAACACTCCAGATGGTTCAGAATGCAGCAGCCAGAGTTCTCACGAAAACAAACAAGTATGACCATATAAGCCCAGTTTTGTCAACACTACACTGGCTGCCTATGAAGCATCGTATTAATTTAAAATCTTGCAATCTTACCTAAGGCCCTGAATGGTTTAGCTCCTCAATGCTTAAGCGAACTCCTCTCCTATTACAGTCCTTTGCGTTCACTGCGATCTGAAAATTTTGTTTTAAAACTGTTAGTACCCAGAATTTCAAAAACAAGTGTTGGTGGTAGATCCTTCACGTATTTGGCACCCAAACGATGAAATAGTCTTCTCAGTGTTGTCCGGGAGGCTGACACATTATATAAATTTAAATCTAGATTAAAGACTCACCTCTTTAATCTAGCCTACACATAGTCATATGGACATTACTCAAATCCCTTAAGGGATTATTAAGATGCATTTATTAGGTAAACCAGAACTGGGAACACTTCCCATAAGAACAGATGTACAAAATCTGTCTGTCTTTCATTTCCCAAGGTCCTGTAGTCAGCTGGATCCAAGCTCGGAGACCAGATGGTGGGGGACTGGAGTGAATGATCCCTGAGACCATCAGGATTTGATAGACTTCCTTAGTAAACCTACTAAAACCTACAATATACATGCCTACTTTTAGCTTAGTTAGTTTTTATATTTTGTTCCCTGATTAGTCACAGCAGTGTGATGTTATGGCTGCAATTAGTAACACTATGCCTCACCGTTTTTGTTGGCACGATTTCTCAGTGCCCGTCATATTATCAAATATAATTGGAAACAATCTTTTTTTTTAATATTTTTTTCATCAAAAAATACCTATAAATCATTGTAATCAACCCTGTTTGTATCCAAGACGGTTAAAAATTGCAGCTTTAACGTGCCAGAGGAGAACTGGCCCTCCCGGTCGAGCCTGGCTTCTTCCAAGGTTTTTTCTCCATCTATGCATCATTGGAGTTTTGGTTCCTTGCCACTGCCGTCCTTGTTGGCTTGCTTACTGGAAAACTGCTGACGTCTAACTTAACTTAAGTTTACAATTTACAATACCCTTTTTGTAAAAACTAACATTTTTTGTATATATTTTATGTATGTATTCTACTTTTGCATGTTGTGTGTAGTTCATGGTACTATTGCAAATCCTTTATACCCCCGTCCCATAAGATGTAAACTATTATATGCCATCCCTATGTAAGCTAGAATGCATATCTTGCTCAATAATTTTGTGTTTTTATCAGTTCAGCCAACCTTTTATTCACAAACATACTATAAACTTAGTATACCTAATTAGTCTTATACATTTCACATATTATTTGCAATAACACCATTAACATGTCTGACTTTGTTCTGTGTTTTATTATTATTCTTTGTTTTTTATGTAAAGCTGCTTTGAAGCAATGTAACATTGTAAAAAGCGCTATATAAATAAAGTTGAATTGACTCACGCACACATACACACAAGATAAACATGCCTGTATTATGGTGAATCCCACAATACCTCCAGAAAGTTGTTCTCTGGCTTGGAGAAAACACATTATTTTAAGGTTCAATCTCAGACATCTCATTGTAGAACTGCTAACACTTTAAACAGCTAGTATCAGCCAGTCATTGTGTAGTTCAGAACATGGATGCTCTGGAGCAATGGAGCTAGGGTTGTATCTATTTACTAGTATACTTTGGATATTTTTTCTCAGAAAAAGACCCAAAAAATCTTAAATGTCTCTATTAAGAGTTTCAGGAGAGATCAGATGAGAGAACTCAAGACACAGATGTTAGTCAAACCAAGCAGGCAGAATTATTGAACAGAGTCTCCAGACATCCACTTGATGTTGATGTTGGTGTGCTGAGTCCCTGACACTCTTGCTCTCACCAATGCGTGACTGATAGAACATCCGAGGGCTGCCCTGACCAGAGGAACAGGGTGGTTTGATAGCCAAATATGCACCAGAAGGGAGTGAGATCCGTGGTAGGCTGATGGAGGGAGTTCTGTGTGTACTTGGTCCAGGTAGTAAAGCGGTTCCAGGAGTTCTGGTGGTTATGGCAGAAGGTACTGAGGTATGAACTTATCTCCTGAATCTTTCTCTCGGTTTGTCCGTTGCTCTGTGAGTGGTATCCAGAAGATAGGTTCACGGTCACACCTAGGAGTGAGAAGAACAACCTCCATACCTGTGATATAAAAAGTACCTCAGCAGTTTCCATGGGTGTTGGGAGTCCCTTCAGGGGAACCAGGCGACAGGCTTTGAAAAATCTATCCACAGCTACTAAGATGCAGGTGTTTCCATCTGAGGCTGGCAGATCTGTGATGATGCCAGGGAATGGGAAGAGGAAGGAGTTTTCCAGCTGGTAAATGATGAGGTGTTTAAGCCATAGCGCATTACCGGCATCCTTTCACGTACCTTCTGATGTTGTTTGCCATTCCAGGCCATTGACCGTAAGGGATGTAGGTATGGTTTGGGGGGCCCCCCGGCGGAGCAGGATCAGAGAACTGCGGCTGCAATGTCCTTGTCCAGGGACCATAAAATCGGCCTAACAATCATACCGGATGGGTTCGACATTTCCTGACAGATCATCTGGAGCATGGAGTCTTAAAAGAACATCAGCCTTGGTGTTGTTAGTCCCCAGACAATGGGATATGGTAAACTGAAATCGTGTGAAGAAAAGGGCCCACTGGCCTGCCTGGGGTTAAGCCTTTTAGCTTCCCGGAGATATTCAAGATTCCGACGGTCAGTATATAAAACAAATGGATGATGGGCCCCCTCCACCCAGCGTCTCTATTTCTCAAGGGCAAGGCTGATGGCGAGCAGTTCCCTATTCCCAATGTTGTAGTTTTGCGCCGGCAAGGATAGCTTCTTTGAGAAGGCACATGGATGAAGTCAAGGAGGATTCCCCTGCTACTAAGACAGGACGGCTCCAAATTCGGATGTTGACGCGTCAACTTTGACTACAAAGGGCTTTTGTGAGTCAAAATGGACCAGGAGTGGAGCCGACGTGAAAGCTTTCTGGAGGATTCTCATGGCAGTGGTAGCTTCGGGGGTCCAGGACAGAGACATTGGTTTCTGTCCAATCTCCGGCGTTGACGTTCAGCTGAGGACAGTCAGGTGTTGCCGACTTGCATGGGTTCTGGTAGTGGTTCTGGAGGGCTGGGAAGTTCTGGAATGGGAATAACAACAAGGAAAATACAACTTGTATCCAATATGCCACTCGAATGGAGAGTTGAATGAAGTACTCAAGCCCAATGGTGTCATCATAGTTGGAGAGATGCAACCACAGAGGGCTCCAGTCCTTGTCGATAGGTGGTTAACAGGGAGTGCTCGTTTCAACCACTATAGGGTGCCAGAGTGCAGAAACAGAGAGCATAATCTTGTATGGAACTCATCCCTAGTTTTAGATGGTACAGTTGCTCACCAATTGAAGCATCTTCTACGGGTCGTCCAAAAACCTCATGGAAGTGAGCAATTATGCCATTTAGGGATTTAGTGACCGGTCCATCTTGCTGCCACAACAATTCAGCCCATTGGAGCACTCGACCTGTTAACAGGGACAAAATAAAAGAGATTTTAGGCCTTTCTGTTGGGAACCAATGCGGTTGCATCTCTAGGGTGAGCAACCACTGCAGGAGAAAGCCGTTGCAATCGTCCGGCAAGCCAGAGTGGGGTGCTGTGTTGACCATGGGACGGACAGCGTAGATCGGTCCAGGTGAAGAAGTGACTGGTGGGGAAACAGGTGCTGTGTCATTGTGGATGTGACAGGAGGATTGAGAATGTGGCGAAGTGAATCCACCAGCTACTGGAATGGATCTACGCCTGTTTGGTTCATGATATTTCAGTCTGGTCTTCTGTAATGGTAAGTCAGTCTTAAGACACAGATGTTAGTCAAACTAAACAGGTGGATTTATTAAACAGATGAATGAATGGAACTGAAAGCGGGTAAGTACTGGCAAATATTAAGTCCTTTAACAAACAGATGAAGATACTGACAGATGTGATCTCTTTTACCAGGTCTGGATGATCATGGAGTTACTGATGGACTTCCAGGAGCTGGTTTTAGATGCAAGATGCGGGTAAGTAGACAAGGGAGACAAAAGAGATCAGGTAGCTTGGAATCGTAGAATCAGGTAAGTAGCTTAGCATTAGTATGAGTCCTTTTCCAAATTGGAGACCAGACAATGTCACAGTGTGAGTTGTGTGCTCTTACAGTGTTGTGCTGGTGATTAACGGGATGGCGGTCAGGTGTGCGTGGTTAGAACTCGGGTGACTGTGAGCGTTAATTGGTGGAAGAGCCTGGTGTTTCTGTGACAGTCACAAACTGAGTTTAGATTTGCGAAGTCTGCAAACAAATTTTCAATATTATCAAAGTCAATATTATTAAAGATTTCGATATGAACGCCAATTTACCAAATATAACAGATTATTTTAGCTACAATCTAAATAAATTTTACAGCTCTATACTATTTAATGCATTTTAACAATTCTTATTTGCTCCTAGTCAATATTCTTATTTGCTCCCATTTATGTTTTCCCAAAGAAATTTTAGAAGGAAAAAAAAAACATCTAAATGAAACACAACTGAGATCTCCATTGATTCTTCTGAGCTATCAAATACCAACCTCTGAAAAATAAAATTTCCTCTGGGGAACTTCATGTGTTTGGGCAAAATATGAATATGGAAGTATGCATACTTCAGATGTATTGTGACAAGCCAATCCCATAAATGGATTTGAGAGACAATAAGATTCTAGCAAGACATCTAGCACCTGTATGTCCTCAGACTTTATGTCTGACAAATTATGTTACAGTTGTAAATTGTAAAGACCATCTACTGGACCAATAATGGAATCCAAAGGTGTGGGTGTTCAGCCGTTAACTAATAGTAAACTAAAGGTTAACTAATTTATTAGAATTGTTGCTGAATGTATTACAATTTGGTCTATTTCTTTGAATCCTGTATATAATTATAATCTGATTCCAATTTTAAATATCTGATTCCAAATTTGAAGTCCAAATCTGCTGACCATAATTTGGTTACTGGATTATTCTGAAATTCGCATACTTTTTGTTATTCTTTCATTAGGGACTTCATGCTATTGTCATCTCCTGCTTGCTCATGATTTAATAATATTTATTCACTGCTACATACACCTTTTCTATATCAGGTGATATAAAAAATCTAAAGGTACTGCAGCATTCTCCATTCTAACTCACGCTGAGGCATTATCCAGTGTGGAGGAGGCTTCTCCAGTCAAGAAGTTTGACTATCCTGGACACATAATTATGGTAGCATGATATATATGGTACCTGTAATCATTTCTGACAGACTCAGAAACGAACAATTTTACCAGGCAGGTTACTCTAAAATCAATTACAATTATTACAGAACATAATTTGATCTAAAATAAATAAAACTGTCAGCATAAAAGGTCATAAAAAGTTCAAATCATACTTCTCATACATACTTCTCATACACAAATCATACATACTTCATACTTCATAGTTAAATCATACTGGTGTGGGAAGTTCTGATTACAGATGCTTTCCTGTTGTTTTTTTTTGCCTGTGTACTTTAAATACTCAAGTGAGACAAAATCATAAATTTTTTGGTCAGGATTTGATTAATCGGTTTCTCGAGGCCTAAAAGGCCCCTGCTTGGATAGTCTGTAGTCAGTAATCCAGAACTCCTGGAAAGGGCACACCCATAACAGGAGTGTAAATTATCTCTTAAATTTTTACCCTTTAATGTACTTTATCCTATAATCCTAGAAGTAAATGAGAATGGCTTTATTGGGCATTGAGTGGTATTTAATAACAGAATGACACTTTACAGAATTTAAACGAAATTGATCTGAAGTACCAACACTAATCGGAATGCAAATGCTACGTAATGGCGACACGAATAAGCCATTTAGCACGTGATGACCAGCACCACGGTTTTTACAAAATTCAGTGGGAAACAGTGGACTGGGAATATCGTCCCCAAGAAATGTGGTTTCCTGAAAAGAACAAAAATGATCACTTCTTATGCAGGGATTATTTTATAGTCTTGATGGCATGCCACACTACATAATCTGACCCCACAAACAACATGCCCACAAACAAACATGGCACATTGCAATTTTGAGCCTTATTCCTAGTTTAAAAAGTTAACAACCAAAAAAATCCAAAAAAGATGTCTAGGAAGATGTGTGTGTCTGTCTGGCTGGGTGTGTTTAGTCAGCCATGACTGAGTAATGCATCACTAAACTCACGTATTCACTCTTTTGGCTGTTCTCCTCTGTTGTTCCATTGGCAGTGGTCTCTGCAATGGGCTGTTCTGGTTTGTGGGGGGCTTTTTCATTTTTTTGCTTGGCTGTTCCTCCTTCTCCAGGCAATGTGACTTCCCCCACTCCCAGAGCTTCCTCCTTATAGGATTTCACAAACTGAGCCATGGCCTTCAACTCTGCCTCAGACAGATTGTGACAGTATGCTGGGTCCTGATCATAGTAGGGCAACTGTCGTATCAGTTGCCTGTGACGGTATAAAGCCCCATCAGTGCCAGCCACAGGTCGCCTGTCCTCAGGAAGAAGTGCCATATACTGCATAGCCTGAGAGAGAAAGACAGCAGCCATGAATAGATATGCTGCATCCCAGCAACACTGGGGTTTTTCAAGTACTTTGGTCTTTGGACATGTAAACTATTAGTTTAAGAAAGCTTGCAGGTAAAGTATGTAACTTGTTTTCAATGTTGAAATATTTTTTATCCCAGCTTACAAAAAGTAAGAAACTTTTAGGTTGATGTCCTAAGAATGTACACTTTATGCTGCAAATACACCTAAAACTAGATCTTAGATTAAGTTACTCTAAACTTAATCTACTCTAAACTTAATCTACTCTGTCCCTTATCTCTTAAACGAGATAAGGGACAGCAGTCCAACACCGTTGTATAACAAGCATACCCACGCTCTGAAAAGAGCGTAACTGGAAGCAAACAAAACTGGAGGTATTTCGAAAAGCATGGAAGGAGAATGTTTCAAATTATAGAAAGGCCCTAAATAAGCTCCAGATCTGCCCACCTTTTACATTTTTTAGAATAAATAAACACAACCCTAGATATCTATTTGACAGTGGCTAAATTAACCAAAAATAAAGCACCATCTGCTTTATGATTTTTTTTTATAAAATCGCCCCTGCAAGAGACAAAATCATAAACATGCAACTGTCTCCGACACAAACAAATCAGATGGCGCATTAAAAAACCACAACTTGATCCCAGGGAACTAGTAAACTACAGACCCATCTCAAACTTTCCTCTTATCTCAAAAATATTGGAAAAGGTGGTGTCTTCACAGATATGCTCTTTCCTGGAAAGAAATGATATCTATGACAGTTTCCAATCAGGATTCAGGCCATACCATAGTACAGAGACTGCTCTCATTAGAGTAACTAATGACCTGCTTTTGTCAGCCGATTGCGGCTGCATCTCTCTACTAGTACTACTCGTCCTTAGTGCAGCTTTTGACACTATTGACCACAGCATTTTACTAAATAGGCTTAAAAACTGTATTGGCATAAGTTACACTTCTACTCATTCTACTCATTGGGCAAAACCCTCCACACGGAGCAACATAGAAGACTGCTTTATTCTGGATGGATGCTCTATAAAGCCTGCTTCATTAGCCTAGAATCTAGGTGTCATTTTTGATAACAACTTGCCCTTTGCAAGCCACATTTCCAATATTTGATAAATGGATAATTTAAAAGTCTATATATATATGTGTCTGTGGATATTAAAGTGTAATGAGACTGCCATATAAATATACAATCTGCTTGTCTCTGAGTGGAGCAGTTTTATCTATTACTGAAGTATGCACTTATTTGATTACCACTGTTCTTTATTAAATATTTGTATTTTAATTTTAGTTTTCTTCCAGAGAAAAGACTTCCATACTTTCATTCAAATGGTTTCAAGTTTGTTGTAATAAAGCATTTGTTTACTCAAAAAACTGAATAATTGTTTAATACCATATACTGTGAAACCATGATGTTTTCTGTGACAATTTCTGTGCAAATCTTATACTGTTACAACCCTACTGCTTTAGATAAAAGCAGACATTTATCTAAAGCAACTTACAAGGTTTAAAACAATTAAGCAATATATAACAGGGAGACAAGAACATCAAGAGCGCTATACACAGTTACAGAGTTTCAAAGTTCCAACATCTGCTAGACACAATACCTTCTAAAGGAGAGCAAAAAAGGGTTAAAGGGAAGCTTTTATATGCAAGCAGAAATTACTCTAATTTGGGAAATGGTAGCCAGGTTTGGAATGGTTTATGGTTTACTTTTAAACTTTAGTGGTTTGATTGCCTGTGCTGGAGGACTGGCTTGCAGAGCGCTGCAGTGGTTCAGCCTAGAAATGACAAGGGCCTGAAAAGAGCTGTATAGCTTGATCACTGAAATAAGGCCTGATTTTTCTGATGTAGTATCTCTAACGCTACAATGTTCAACCTCATTTCAGGCAAATGTAGAAAAAATATTACATTCTTCCACTGTTATTCCTGTACACATTAATATGGGGAACACATTTACCATTAACTGTGAATTTTGCCTCAAACTCCTAATTTACTGCTTGACTACCTAGCAAGGTAGTTGTTGTAGTGTTCAAGTGAAAGTATGGGATAGGATTAAGTGATGTACATGGGCATGCAGAATAAGGCATTGCTATGTGCTTTACGACTATATTATTAACCAAGATGGCGCACAGTATGGCAGCCTCAGTGCTTAGCTCTCAAGTGTTTGTTTTGTTTCTGTTAGTTTTTCCTGCTTTTTTGTTTTTCAAACACCATCAGTTTTACCAGGGATGAACTGCTGAACATTCGGCAGAACACTCCACAAAATATTTTACCGGATTTTTATTTCGGATGTTTTGCTGAACGTTGTAGTTAGCAGAGTAGCGGCGCTGATCAAACGCTTCAGGAAACGCAGACGGGGAAAGCGAGCCGGCGCGCTCGTGAAACTCAGACAACGCAGATTTCGAACGCCGTTGCCTAGCATCCATCTGGCGAATCTCCGCCCCCTACCCAACAAAACGGATGAACAACTTCTGCTCACCCGGATCAACAAGGATTTTTCAAACTCTGCTGCTCTGTGTTTCACGGAAACCTTGCTGAACGACGCCATTCCAGCGTTAAGTCTACCGGCCTTTCAGCTGTTTAGAGCGAATCGCGACGCAGAATCAACAGGGAAACCGCACGGCGGCGGGACATGCTTTTACATCAAAAGGTGGTGTACAGATGTATCTGTGTTAAAGAAGATGTGCTGTTCCGATCTAGAAGCGCTCTTTATTAACTATAAGCCTTTCCATTCGCCGCGGGAGTTTTGCTCGTTCATTCTGGAGGTTGTTTACACTCCTCTGCAAGCGCACGGGAGCCTGGCTGTACAGAAACTTGTGGATCTGATCACAGAGATTGAGCAACATCACCCGGACTCTGTTTTAATCTCGGGGACTTTAATAAAGCAAATCTATGACGTGAACTGCCAAAATACAGACAGCATGTTACATGTCCCACCAGAGACAGTAATATACTGGATCACTGCTACACATTAATAAAAGATGCATTTCACTCTGTCCAACGAGCAGCTTTGGGACTCTCTGATCACTGTTTGGTTCATCTCATACCGACCTACAGGCAGAAACTGAAATCAGCTAAATCTGTACTAAAGTCTGTAAAAAGATGGACTAAAGAAGCAGAGTGGGATTTACAAGCCTGTTTCTCTCTCCCTGATTGGTCTGTTTTTGAAGCTGCTGCCAACGATCTGGACGAGCTCACAGAGACTGTAACTTCATATATCAGTTTCTGTGAGGATATGTGCATTCGTATCAGGACTCATTTAACCTACAACAGCGACAAACCATGGTTCACTGCAAAACTCAGCCAGCTCTGTCAGGCCAAAGAAGATGCTCGCAGATATGGCGACAAGAGTCTTGTACAAACAGGCCAAATACACACTGGAAAAGGAGATCAGAGTGGCAATGAGGAATTATTCTGTAAAGCTACGGAAGCTCAGTTCTCCTCTGGTAACACGGCTTCAGTGTGGAAAGGTCTGAAAGACATCACCAGTTACAAGACACCATCCCCCTGCACTGTGGTGAATCAACAACTGGCAGACGATCTAAACGAGTTTTATTGCAGGTTTGAAAAAACCTTATTCACACCTCCCGCAACCCCCCTCTCCCCCACTTCTGCTGTATTGATCAGTGAAGATGAGATGCGCCAGGTCTTCAGGAAGAATAAAAGAAGAAAGGCACCAGGCCCAGATGGTGTGACTCCAGCATGTCTGAAGACCTGTGCTGACCAGCCGCCCTCCCATCTTCACACAGATCTTCAACAAATCACTGGAGCTGCGTGAAGTCCCTTAATGCTTCAAACGCTCCATCATCATCCCCGTCCCAAAGATACCCAAAATTACGGGATTTAATGACTACAGACCTGTGGCTCTAACGTCTGTGGTCATGAAATCCTTTGAAAGACTGGTGTTGGACTATCTGAAGGACTTCACTGGACCCTTACTGGACCCCCTGCAGTTTGCTTACAGAGCAAACAGGTCTGTGGATGATGCAGTAAATATGGGACTGCATTATGTACTGGACAGCATCTGGACAGACCAGGGACTTTCGTGAGGATCTTGTTTGTGGACTTCAGCTCTGCTTTTAACACCATCATCCAATCACTCCTACAGCCCAAAATAACCCAGCTCTCTGTCCCTAGCTCTGTCTGTCAGTGGATCACCAGCTTCCTGACAGACAGGCAGCAGCTAGTGAGGCTAGGTAAATTCTCATCCAGCACCCGTAGCATTAGCACTAAAGCCCCTCAGGGCTGTGTTCTCTCCCCACTGCTCTTCTCCCTCTACACCAATGACTGCACCTCTAAAGACCCCTCTATCAAGCTCCTGAAGTTTGCAGACGACACCACACTCATAGGCCTTATCCAGGACGGTGATGAGTCTGCTTATAGACAGGAGGTTAAAGAGCTGGCTGTCTGGTGCAGTCTTAACAACCTGGAGCCCAACACGCTCAAAACGGTGGAGATGATAGTGGACTTCAGGAGGAACCCCCCTGCTCTCCCCCCACTCACCATCATGGACAGCACTGTGGCTATGATTGAAAAAAAGTGTCTGTACATGTTGAAATATAGAGTCATTTAGGTTCCTGGGCACCACAATCTCCCAGGACCTGAAGTGGGACACTTACATTGTCTCCATTATGAAAAAGGCCCAGCAGAGGTTGTACTTCCTTCGATAGCTGAGGAAGTTCAACCTGCCACAGGAGCTGCTGAGTTTTACACCGTCATCATTGAATCCATCCTCTGCACTTCTATAACTGTCTGGTTCAGCTCAGCTACCAAATCTGACCTCAGAAGACTGCAGAGGGTAGTCAGGACTGCTGAGCGAATCATTGGTACAACCCTCCCCACTCTTCAGGAACTGTACCTATCCAGAGTGAGCAAAAGGGCTAAGAAAATCACTCTGGACCCCTCACACCCAGCACACTTCCTCTTCGAACTGTTTCCATCTGGTCGACGCTACAGAGCACTAAGCACCAGAACGACCTGGCATAGGAACAGTTTCTTCCCCCAGTCAGTCCATGTCATGAACAATTAACAATGTCTTGAACACTTACAAAACACACAACACTATTTTTACATTATTTATTTAACACACACACTACTTACATTTCATATCTCATACTTAAATGTCTATATTATATTATTGGGTTTTGTTGTTATTCTGTACACGGTCTATTCTGTATATTTGTATCTATTCTGTATATTTGTATATTGTATATTATATATTATTTTTTGTATTACCTGTGTCTTGTCTTGTCACTGTAATTCTGTTGCACTGTAGAGCTTCTGCCACTACAACAAGTTTGTCATATGTGTAAACATACCTGGCAATAAAGCTGATTCTGATTCTGACTACTACTAAACAGTCAATTATGCAAGCTAACAGGCAACTTATAAAAAGTACAGTGCCTTGCAAAAGTATTCATACTATATATAATTGTGAAGTGGAACAAAAACATACACGTTTTTCAAAATTGTAAGCAAACAAAAATCTGAAAAGTGTGGTGTGCATTTGTATTCAGCCCCCCTGCGTCAATACTTTATAGATCCACCTTTCACTGCAATTACAGCTGCAAGTCTTTTGGGGTATGTCTCTACTAGCTTTGCACATCTAGAGACTGAAATTTTTGCCCATTCTTCTTTGAAAAATAGCTCAAACTCAGCCAGATTGGATGGGGTGCGTCTGGGATTCTTTGATCCAAACAATTCTGTTGTAGCTCTGGCTGTGTTTAGGATCATTGTCTTGCTGGAAGGTGAATCTCCTTCCCGGTCTCAAGTCTTTTGCAGCCTCCAACAGGTTTTCTTCCAGGATTGCCCTGTATTTAGCTCTATCCGTCTTCCCATCAACTCTGACCGGCTTCCCTGTCTCTGCTGAAGAAAAGCATCCTCACAGCATGATGCTGCCACTACCATGTTCGATAGTGGGAATGGTGTGTTCAGGGTGATGAGCAGTGTTACTTTTCTGCCACACATAACTCTTTGCATTTAGGCCAAAAATTTAACTTTGGTCTCATCTGACCAGAAAAGGGGTATACATATTTTTGCAAGCCACTGTATGAATTGATCCCCATACTAAAGTGTTACCGTTCTGTCTTAGCTAGGGTGAGTTGTAGGTGGGGTTCTCACTCAAGCAGAGATGTTTTCCAGACAGGCTGTCATACGTGGCACTACTGTATGATCAACTGTTTGGACAGAGAAGAACATCTGGGCATCATTGGCGAAGCAGTGTTATGAGAAACCATGTGCCTGTATAATAGGACCTAATGATATAGTGTCTGGTATGATGTAGTGTACATTTACAGAAATTACAGGTTTCTAATTGTTCTCTCAAATATAGGCAGAACTTTATTCACATCTGTCACTTTAGGTGTCATAATCTGCTCGGTTCAGACAGTCAATTTATTTCTACAGGCTCAGTGTTTTCCATTAATTACTTGCCAGAGTTTAATTTGTCCCACCATAGTCACAAAACCAACATAGAGAATATTTTTTACATTACATACATACATAGTAACAAGGATCATTAACGTTTATTGCAGTGTTGTATCGGCAAAACATCTGTCAGTCACAGTCAGTCAGTCCTCATCCACCTCCTGCTCCTGCCACCAATCCTGATTTGGCTGCCACATGCATAACTGCACACAAAAAGTGCATAGCGACAAATCTATGAACTTTTTTAATAGGTTTGACCTAGAACCCACTAAAATTCACGTAATTTTAGAAATTGACTTGTCAGGATCTCATGGCCTAAAGAGAACCTTAACTGGGATAGATAATCTACAACAGATTTCCTGAAAAACATGGCCAGAACAGGAAAAATAGTCTGGGGCCTGCTTTACCCCCTTCTAAGTTGTAATGAACAGGGCTGGAATCCATTCAGACCATAGGGAACCCTTAACTGAATACTAGCTTGGACTTTTGTTGGACTTTTGACTTAGGATTTCTACACCAGTTTTCCCTACTAAGTACAGAAGTGTAACAGCAAGATGGTTGGTGGTGAATGGGTGTGAAGCAGCCAAGTAAAACACTCTGTCCTCGAGGTGGTAGGTTGGACCTGGAAGTGGTTCAGGAGCTTAGCCAGATCTTGCCTTCTGTGAGGCTAAGCAGATGGCCCAACCACTTTATGAATGCACTGTATTTACATTTAGGTATTTAGCTGACACACCTTTCCTGGTTCACTTCCATTTCTCAAATGGTTACAGCCAGGATTCTCAACACAAAAAGTCAACATTACCCCCAGTAGTGATGCGCGGATGGCGGTTATATCCGCGGGCGCTGCGGATAATCCACGGGTCGGGCGGATCGGGTAATAAAAAAATACATTATGATTAATTGCGGGTGGGTCGCGGGTGGATGAGATTAATTATTAATGATTTTTGCTTTGTATTTTTTTAAACACATTCTGTAAAATACGATGACACGCCCAAAATAATGGATGAAGTGCAAGAGTACTGTTCTTCAAACTTTCAGTCAGAGGAGTCATCAGAGGAAAATCTGCTATTGTTCTGGGAGAAACAAGATCGCTTATTTCCACGATTGCATCGCCTTGCAAGGAGAATCTTGTGCATTCCTGCAACAAGCGGTGCGAGCGAACGCTCATTCAGTGCAGCTGGCCGCATTTTGGAGGCGAGGCGGAATCGCCTGAATCCTGGCACAGTAGATGCTATTCTGTTTTTGCACAGTGCAAAGAAAAACGGCAAGTAAACATAACATAGCTGGCGTTTAGGCTGAAGTGGCACCGTTTTTGTTATCTTTTTCTTGTATCTGTAAAAACTAAAAGTTCTAATTTTTACTTTGTGTATCTATTTGAAATGAAGAAAATGTTGTCTAAAGACAAACTTTTGTTTTTTTAAACAAATGTTCATTTAAACAGTTTACGATTAGCGTATTATTTAACTATCAGAAATGCGCAGATTAGCTCACTGAATCTGCTGTTAATAACGGCCTATCATCATTAGAATTAGAATTATTAAAGTGACGATCGGGTGCGGATATCTATATTAGAGAAAATTATATGTGCGGGCGGGTGGCAGGTGGATGATTAGTATGAGGCCTCGGATTCGGGTGACATTTCAGCTGATCCGCGCATCTCTAACCCCCAGAAAAGCTGTTAGAACAGTGCGAGAACAGTTTTACTGACATGGTAATGATTATCATTTAATACTAATTTTGAATCATTATCGTAAAACCATAATATTGTCACAGACTTCGCTGACTAAACACAGTTAACAGACTAGATAAAGGTGTATTCGGACAAAACAGTACTTCATAACAAGGTATAGAATACTCAAACAGACATAAAAAGTGTATCTGCCACTCACTTGCACTGGAGTTGCATTGGAGTGATGTCAACTACCCTCTTCGACTGACTGGCTAGAGGAGGAGCTGTCAATCTAGAACTAATGGGCCAATGGTGGTGCTAAAAGCCAGCCCTGATTTACATAAAACGTGAATATCAGCATTTAGAAAAGCAAACACAGATCAAGAATGACAGGAAAACACACGCAAAAATGTGCCATAAAGTGCACATATGGCAAAAACATATCAGAGAGCACAAAAACTGAGCAAGAAAAACATGATTTTGTGTGAGACTTAAGGAACTTTGCATTCATGTCTGTTTTGTTTAATATAATTTAAAACTTTTAAATTATGTTCACATTTGTGCTTATTTTTTATTTGCGCTAATCTTTTTATCTATGACTTCAATACTAGGCAGAAAGTTGATCTCATACTGATCTACAGTTACTGAATTCATTAAATTCGTTTCGTCAGCTACAGGGGTTGGACAATGAAACTGAAACGCCTGGTTTTAGACCACAGTAATTCATTTGTATGGTGTAGGGCCTCCTTTTGCGGCCAATACAGCATCAATTCGTCTTGGGAATGACAGATACAAGTCCTGCACAGTGGCCAGAGGGATTTTGAGTCATTCTTCTTGCAGAATAGCGGCCAGGTCACTACGTGATGCTTGTGGAGGAAACCGTTTTCTGACTTTCCTCCAAAACACCCCAAAGTGGCTCAATAATATTTAGATCTGGTGACTGTGCAGGCCATTGTAGATTGTCAACTTCACTTTCATGTTCATCAAACCACTCTGTCACCAGTCTTGCTGTGTGTATTGGTGCATTATCATCCTAAAACACGGCACCGCCTTTAGGATACAATGTTTGAACCATTGGGTGCACATGATCTTTCAGAATGGTTCGGTAGTCCTTGGCAGTGACGCGCCCATCTAGCACAAGTATTGGGCCTAGGGAATGCCATGATATTGCAGCCCAAACCATCACTGATCCACCC
>JAZGTJ010010726.1:0-17766 GCA_036877575.1 Botia almorhae
CCATTCAGCAGATTGGGTGGGCTTGCCTGCCTCTGATTACAGCAAGCTGTGGTTTAAACACGAGAAAAGCTGCAGGTCTGTAAGCAGCTGCTTGTGATTTATTGTAGCGGACGGCGTGAGCTGCTTTGCTAAAGCCACACATTGTCTGACCATAATGTGTAGTGGCTTTTGAAAATAAATGTTAACAATAAAGCCAGATTGAAAAGGCGGTGAATAAATCTATTCAGGTGCGAATGGATTGGATCAGGAAACATTTGCACCTTCACATAGAGTTCTGAGGGAACAATCAATATTCCAAAAATTCAACCGGCCGACGGCAACCAGTCACGTAAGACATCTTCGTCAAATGAATGACATGTTTTGTCTGTTCAAGTAGTGACTTTTTTTACACAAATTAGGTTAGCTGCGTCTTAATTGTACAAAGGTGACGGAGCCCGTTATTTTGAAGCCCAAAAATCAATTCGTTAATAAATCCAAACGAACCAACAACTTCCTGTGCTTGTATCCTGGAATGCATTCATTCATGTCAGTGTACTGCAGTTCATGTAAATATAAATCTATAGAATGTTACTGTGGTCAATATTTGTATCGCTGTGTGTGCCGTGAACTTACCGTGAACTTTCTGCGTTTGTTCAGCTCGCAACTTGGGACCCGGTTCACGGACTGAATGGAACTCTGACCGATCGGAAGCTGGAAAACAACATGCGTGGGGTCGTCCTGCGGGTGGTCACTGTGCTGGTAAGACTGTCTTTACAGCTTTGCATAGCTGCAGGGCTGTATAACTCAAATTAGTGCTACAGTTGTTCTTACACCGACATAGAAATTCACTGTTGCTCTGTGGTTTCTCTTTTCCTTTACCTCTATAATATAAGTTTAGGACTTCAGCTGTCTCTGAGTTCCTCTGTTTGACTGGACATCATACACTTCCAGTGACTCCTGAGTAATCCATATTCAGTCCAATGAATTCAAGAGGTCTGTTCACATAAAGTCAATGGTCTGGTTCATTAAGAGTGATTTTTGGGGTGCAGTGAACACAGAGAGGGGGATCCGGGTTATATTGAGATTTGAGTTTTGCTATCTTGCCTCCAGCGCCGAATTGAGTGAGTCCCTGGAGGTCTTTAAAGATGCAGAGGTTTAAATTCTTCATATTCCTGCTTTGAAGTCGGCCGGAGAAGAATGAGGTGATGCTGTGTCTGCTTTCTCTCTCTCTCTCTCTCTCTGTCCCTCTCTCTGTCTCTCTCTCCATCCACCACTTTTGTCCTTTATTCTGTGATTTCTCAGCTTGACAAAATGCTCTGTGAATATTACTCTCCAAATCACTAACAATGAGCAGTTCATGACCAGTGGGTTCCAGTAACTCTACTGGCGCTAGCAACATTAAAGTCATGGGTTTAGTTCCAGACAGTGCAGCAACTGATAGAATATATAGGGCATATACAGTATATGCTGTAAATCATGTTGGATACAGCCATCTAGTAAATGTAAATGTAAATAAGCAGAAATGATGTAGGTGATGTAGCTCAGTTGGTGGCACATGAGGCTAGCAATGCCAAGATCATGTGGTTGATTCCCAGAGACCACACAAACTGATTTTAAATGCTCTGTATATATGTTTATGGCATAATAATGGGCTCCCCCTAGTGGCAACATGAGACAATGACTTAGAACTGATTAGAACGCACCTGTTGGCAAACCAAAGATACTGAAGAATAGTAAGAATGTCTGCAAAAAAGAGTAGAGAAGTTGACTAGCATATTTTTATTTATTTGTTTGCTTGTTAATTTATTTATCCTTCAGAAAGTGAGGAAAAATAGTGAGGAAATTTTGTCTTTTTGTGCCAGTGAAGTTCTATTGAGCCTGGTGGTGAAACATATGGTTTGGGAGGAAGGGAGATTGGAACTGTGGGATATGTTGTTGTTTGTAAAGTAAACCTTCAGGTGCATGGGGAAGGGCACATGCTTTCTGTTCATGGCTGATTGAATGCTCCCTTAGGTCTTGCAGCTAGCTTGGTTATGGCCCTCTGGCTCCTAACAGCTTAGACTTTTCACTGCTTCCAGCTGCCCCAGTGGCAGGGGTGTCAGAAACATGGTGAGCTAACTCAGACTGCTCCTCACAAATCTTAGGAAATCAGGTTGTGTTCCAAACACAGGCGCTCACTGGGAGAACACACATCTGCCACTAAAACCATGCGGTCTTTGTGGAACGTGATACGTGTGCTTTATTTACTTGTTGAGAGACAGTTTTGCATTAGAGGGGCTCGACCAATTTCCAAGACATCCAAAGGCAGAAAGATCCAAGATGATTTCCAAACGTTGCATGGATTCCTGGTACATGCAGGCATGCAGCAAGTGGCGATGCAAACACAACGGTGCTGAGTGTTAAGTACATGCATCATTGCATTACGTAACGTGCCAGCTATTTATTTCAGTAGTAGCTGAGAGAGCAGCTGAGATTGTCCACAAGATGTGTGAGAATTTGAATCACTGCATGTGTAGTTGGGTAGAAAGGATGGCCATATAATGAAGGAGGGAATCAATGCAACATAAAGGGACTGGGATGGGATGGTGGGTATCTGTACCCCTTCTAGGTCATTTCAATAAAAACAAGGCTATTTCTCAACACAGATAACAAATGAGAGTGTACGAATCTTGTTAAAAGGGCCATCACCACTTTGCTCCCACTCTAAGTGCTACAAATATTGTTCAGATTGTGTCGACGGCCAATTGGTCTGGAAGATTCCAGCAGGGGTCTTGCATAGGCCACTCAGAGGGAGGTCTGATGGATGGCACCTCTTGGCTATAGTGCGAGTTGGCATGCATATCCTCACTTTCTCTAATAGCTTATTGAGCGAGGGGGGTCTGGTGAGGATTAGAAACCGCTGCCTTAATGTGAAGGCTGCATGCAGTCAATAACGCCCCTTCCGTGATAAATCTGCCTGACATATTCCCAGAAACACTTCAGCATTCAATAGAGATTTGTTTTGGTGAATATGAAAAATAAACAGCAGGATATTATTTGCAGTGGGCCGGTGGCGCCACTTAAGGGTTGCATGGTGTCGCGTTGGTGCACAAGGGGTGCTGGTACATGATGGTTGGTCACTGGTCAAAGCTAGCAGCTGTGTGTTGAATACAGTCATTCAGGATTGTAAGAGTTCCATGCTGAGGGAAAGTTCCTCCAAACTTCCGACTTCTCAACATCCTTTTTAGTTGGGAAATCTTTTAACACAGATAAACAAGAGTATGTAAAAAGTTCAAAAGTGGCAACTATGAATGTAAGTTTAATAATATTCTGCTGCTGACTTCATATGAAGAAGCCAGGAACGAATCTTTGGAGCAGACAGCTTTACAGAAATCTGCTTTAATGTTTTTATACAATGACTGTGAGAAGATAAAACACAAGATGTTGAGGTATTGGTGAAAAATGCCTTGAGAGGAACCAAACTCAGCTGGAGACTATCCTTCTCTGACACCAAATGAATGACAATAATATACAGCTGTGTAATATGTAAGCGATCTGGTTAATAGCAGCAGCTAGACTCAGTTCATTTAAAGGTGAATCGTCATGACCCCTGCGGTTTTTAATGAGCATATGTTGAGTAATGGGCCAAAACAAAACTACAAAAAATGGGTAAACAAAAGTATGAGCAAATAAAGAAGCAAAAAATAACTCTAATCCAAGTTTGTTCTCCAGCTATACTGTTGTCAAGGTCTGTCGTAAATCTGTTTACTGTTTTTTTCTCTGTGGACAAAAGTAGAAATTTTCTTCTTTCATATCACAGTTACACCAAATATAGAAAAATCTCATGGCCTTTTTCTTGGAACCTGACGGTCGTGATTACTGTAAACAATCTTTGTGTGGAACAGAGGAGTTCGTACATTTGTGTACCATGAACAAATAATAGCATAGAGTGGCATGGGGGTGTGAAAATCATTTTTAAAATGCAGTGCTCGCTGTAGATGCACATGCTGCTGGATTTCCAGGGCTTGCTTGCTCATGATTCTCTCTGAATTCCCACTATTCAGTGTACCAGGCATCTTTCTCCATGTAAAGCAGCATTTTCTCAGTGTGACCTTCAGAAATTCTCCAGAGCCAGATTGGCAGTGTATGGCACTGTTAGTGGACCTTTCATTCAACTAAGTAGGCCCAAGGCTCAAACTAAAGCCAAATCTCAGCATACCCACCTCCACAATAGCCTGCTGAGCTGGTTCTGGTGATCCATGGAGACAGTGCTCATCTCTGTTCATGAATAGAGACTAATCAATGCTAACGGTGGCCAGTCCCATTGCTGCAGATCTTTGGTTTCTTCAGTCATAGCTGTAGCTAATGCTTGTACGATCAGCTTGCAACCAGGTATATATTTTTCATTTAAAAGCACAGACAAACCTTCACATAAGGACTTAATTTCTTGGGTGTAAGCGCGGTAAAACCTTAAATCCTAATTGAATTGAGTGTTAGAGATCCTGCAAGTCAGTCAGGACGCTGGATGAATAATGCATGACTGATAAGTACCATTAAGTTAAGTAATGTTTTGATAAATGTGAATCTTTGTATAGAACTGAGATAGAATGATTTCAATTTAATATCAAGGTTTTTTTTTCTTCAAGTTTGTCTTAAATTTCCTCCAAAAAAATAACGAACCCTATAAACTGACTAAACGTGCAGAGAAACTTTTACTCAGGAACAATGATGGTGAATGGATACTTTCTAATAGTTAGCTATAGTAGCTAATACCAGGTCTCTAATAATGAATATTAAGTTTAAGAAATGGCAGGTCTTGTCCTAAGGTGTGAAAGTCAAATATAATTTGACGCTATCACATCAATGAGAAATTTAATTAAAAACTGACCTTGATTACTTATTTATTAGACACTTTTATCAGAAATAGCCTACAGTGCAATACAAGCAGCATGCTGATTCTTGAGACAAAATATGGCTCACAAATTAATCTGCCATGACATTGAGAAACAGCATCAGTGATGATCAAGGGAATGTTACTATACCATTTGATTTCATTTGATTTTCTGTCTATTTTATTTAAATTGTGGCATTATATTATTCTACAATACTTTCCTTGTATGAATCTGTACAAGAAACACATTTTTCCATTTAAAAATAGATTTTTCCCTTCTACTTGTCAACAAATACTTGTGAAAACGTTATAAAATCAAGCAAATAAAATTCAACTTTTAAACTAAACCTTTAAGCACCTTGATATAACTACCCTAAAATAAACAAGCATGTTTACTTTCCTCACAAGATTTTTGATTGGACATGACGTGGGGCTAATACCTGTCTGACTTCTCTCAGAATTATGCCACTGCTCTTAAGGGAAGGTTAAAGCCAAGTGACATTAAGCTTTAGTCCGTATACAACAGCATCCGACTCCTGCTGAAAATCAAATCAAAGCACTAGCCAAGACTGCATTAGCTTATGGACGTGCTTCAGGTAAACGCTTGTGTCGACTCCGGACATGTGCCACCTTCAGAATCACAGTGTCAAGCTTTGTTCTTAGCAGAGTATTATAATACCCTGCTGGGTCTTTTTCAGAGTGCTCTTCAAAGCCACGCCTCCTCCCATACTTGAATGCATACAGTTTGGCAGGCAAGTAGGAAATCCTATCCTTGCATTCGAACTGAATGCAATGATTGGAGAAACATTTTATGGTTCTGTCCCTTCCACAGAAGATATTCATTTATATAAATATATTTAGACTCGGTAATTGCTATTAGGATGTAAAGAAAACTGTTTCTGGATAAAAATGATCTATACTGTCATTAATAAGCTGGTTGAATGACATTTGTGCTGTTGCTTTTTCCAGGAAGAACCATTCGTGATGGTCTCAGAGAATGTGCTCGGGAAACCTAAGAAGTACCAGGGATTCTCCATTGACGTGTTGGATGCTCTTGCCAATTATCTTGGCTTCAAGTATGAGATCTATGTCGCACCTGATCACAAATATGGCAGTCAGCAGGCTGATGGGACCTGGAATGGTCTTATGGGTGAACTGGTTTTCAAGGTAATATGTTCTACTTTATGTGTGTTAAAGACAGTGTGTCATGTGTTAATACATTGTGGACTCTGAGACCATTGGAGAGACTATTTTCTATTACATAGTATATTATCAGATTAAGTATTTGAGTGAAATGTATGTGACGTTTGGACCCCACTGTACATGAAACCACAGCATTCTACATTTTACAGTCACAATGCGCACAAAGATTCGTTTGTGATGATGCTGAATAATTTTTACTGCAGTCAGCACAGCCTTTAATATGAGCAACGTATCACAGTATGACTTTATGCCACAAGCGTCTGTCATTTTCATTGCATACTTCAAACTACAGTTTATTGAAATTCCCAAACCGTCTGCAGTACTTTGATAAAGAGGAGCACAGATTCTTACACGTGAATGAGAAAAACCTCATGCTGAAATTCTGTCCACTGGCAGGTAAACAAAAGGCGAATCTTGCAGCAGTGAGAGGTCAGACACACAGTTTCAGGGCCATTACCCACAATTCCCTGCTGTTTTTCATTCCACAGCTCTCTACAGTTGTACGACGCACCTCCATCCCCACTGCTGTCTGTACTGTGAATGTTTCTCAGCACTGTTCGGTCAGAGGAACGGAAACATGGGCTGGAGTGTGCTGCTGCTTATCTCCATTTCCAGAAAGTTAAAACAGAACAGAAGGGAAATATAAACAAACTTTAATCCCATTGTTGCGGTCTCTGTTAATGCATTGTTTTCCAGAGACTTCAAATCTGTGGGCTTTTATGATATGACAGACCTTTGATGTTTTATCGAATTTCATTTTCTATGCAAAAGTTTTAGACGTGTTTTTGGATTTTGTTTTATGTGTTCGCCTGGTTAGCATGGTCCAGTTAACCCTTCCTGGTAGGTGGCTGCAAAAAGCTGTTTCTCCATTGAGGGCCATTCTGACAGAAAACACATTTTTACAAGTAACAAATAAATATAATATTTTATTTTACCAGCGAAATGAAGAGGCTTCCTTTTGAAACACTTAACAGTGTGAAAAAGACATGGTTGCTAGTGAAGGGCTTTGGACTGTGTACATTCCTGTGGTGCGCTCAGCCAATCAGCATTGGCCATGTTTTCGGTGCAGGTGATTGGCTCGAAACCCGAGTGCAAAACTGAGTACCCATGAGCGAAGATAACAGGTTTCGCGTCACTTACTTCTGAGGGGCTCTGCAATAGCCAATTAACTGCCAATAAGATAAATTATATTGCCGAATAATAACTATCTCTAGGTATTGTAGATCTCTCTGGACACAACAGACCACGAAATTATAGGGGAAATGATTCGCGTCTTAATCGTAGCCATTTACAAGTGCATTAATTACACCCAAAAACACATGCACAATCAAACACAATATAATATTCCCTCATGCTAAACTTTTGTTCAAGGAATACAGTCCAAATGTCCGTACAGTAGATTACATGTGCACAATAGATGACTGTTTCTGCTCATTTAAGCATTTTGTTTCCTTAGGAGACCATGAAATTAGCAGATCTAGTGAGCTGTGAATTAATTATGTGAGTGGTAGGGGAAATTACATCAGGATCCATTGCTTACATTATGTACTTGTCTTCTTTCCTCTTGCACAAGCTCTTTTGATATGTCATTTCTTAATGCACTCATTTATAATATCAGCAGTGTGCTTTTGTGGCCATGACCAGCTACCTTCAGGCCTGTAAGCTGAGCTCAGGAAAACATAAATGCACACACATGGGCAGTCATGATAATGTTGAAGATCAGCATTGTTTAACCTGTTCACCCACCCACACTTATATTCAGCACAAACCATGAAAATGACAAACCCACTCTGAAATGCTTGCAGTTCGTAAACCCGGGAAGCTACAGGCACAGTTGTAGTATTGAGACTTTTCTGTGCAAGTGCCAGAAGTAAGATAAGCAAAAGAGAAATAAAGTTATAGATATTGAAGTGCGGAGTGGAATTGAAATGTTGCACACACACCACAATTTTATTATGTAACTGTACATCCGTTTTTTTCATAATTTTAGCACTAGCATACCAATCCCGCATCTGTTCTGTGCTACGAAAAATCAATCTAGAATCTGAATGAATCAATCAATCTAGAAGTCTGTAGATTGGTTCCTCTTATAAAGCATGCCATCTGATACAACAAAGTTTTATGGCAAACAATCAAAGGAGATCCTGTTATGTGGATTAGCATGTGTGCAGCGATCCAGGGGCCGGATGCTTCTGTAACCCTGCTCAAACACAGGGGTCTTGTGGGGGCCCCTGATCTCTGAAGGTGACCAGGCAGGTTAATGGGAGTCAGGCAGGTGACTGTGACTCTGGCCCTCTGATTGTGAAAGGCTTTTGTTCTGCAGATAGTAATGTGTCTTGACAGGAGCTTTTTCAGGCACCACAGGTCTCACTGCTGCCAGGCACAACCAGTCACTGTAATTTCAAGAACTGCCAGAAATTCCACAAATTAGATGTTTTTTTAGCATTTGAAAGCCTTGGAAGCAATTTTAGTTTTGGCAGCAGACTGTACTGCCCTGAGCTACAGTTTAGGAATGTTGTTTTCTGATATCGTGATTGGAGTATACGGAAGGCTGCATGATTGCATACCTACTGATTTAACATCATGAAAATCATAATTATTATAAAGCACGTGTTTCTTTTTAAAGATTGGATCACAAATAGAACTAGACATTTTCTGAAGAAATTTATATATTTCCCCCTTCCTCAACCCTTTCATTGTATAATAAGTTGGTTTGTATTGAGACAGAACTAGTTTTGACTGTTGTGTCTTCAAACATTTGAATGTTTTTCTAATAAGTCTTAATGTTTGTATTCTGTGTCCTGTTTTTTTTGCCCTTATATGTTCACAATTTTCTGTAAACACCATGTGCCTATAAATCTTTGAGTGGTCTGGCTTTAATCTGTGGGTTCTCTGTATGTCTATTTGTTTGGCAGAGAGCAGACGTGGGTCTCTCAGCCCTGACCATCACACCAGAGCGGGAGAGCGTGGTAGACTTCACCACACGCTACATGGACTACTCGGTGGGTGTGTTGCTGAGGAAGGCTGAAAGGACGGTGGATATGTTTGCATGCTTGGCCCCCTTCGACCTCTCTCTGTGGGCTTGCATAGCCGGCACGGTGCTGCTGGTAGGAACTCTTGTGTATCTGCTCAATTGGCTGAACCCTCCCAGACTACCAATGGGCTCTGTCTCCTCCACCACTCTCTACAACTCCATGTGGTTCGTTTACGGCTCCTTCGTTCAGCAGGGTGAGTGCTAGCATGTGACGCACACATGAAAATTAGTGCTGGGAAAAGAAAGGAAAATTCCAGAGGGAGATAAAATTAAAGATAAAGGCAACAGCAAGGCAGAAAGATCATTTGAAGTGCTCGCATGCTATTTAAAGCGTCTGTGTGTAATAAGAGAGGTTTGTAAGTGTGGACAGGTGAGCCACACGGACGTTAGGAGATTAATTTATACTTGACAGAAAGAGGATAATGCAGAGATAGAGGGAGTCGGGGGGAAAGTTGAAATTATACGCAGATCAAATCTGCCGTTTCTGGATTTCAAATTCTTCTCACATCAAGTCAAAGCTGTCCTGTGGAGAAAAAAAATGGAAAACAGGCAGAGGGGAAGGGAGAAAAAACCTGAGGTGAGAAATATTGTGTATCTCACAGAACAAGGGGAAGAGAAAAACAGTGTCAGTCTGTTTTAAAATATTTATTGCATATAATTACTTTCAGTGTTCATCATTAAAACTACTGCCCAAATTGTAAGATTTAAGGGCATTTTCCGCATGATCGCTTGCCAACATGTAAAATATGACTACATAGGAGGAGCATTAATAACTATTAGTATATAATTTAGTGCTAAACATTTCAGTTTGTTAAAACATTTGTACAGTATGTACTTTGTACAGTATGTACCGCTAAACATCTGCAGGAAGAATCCAGATAAAAACATTTGTAATGTTGGTTTGTTAATGATCTTGTTGTTTTACTGCGTTAATGTAACTGACTGGTTAGTTTGATCTAAAGCCTTTGCTTTATTTGATGCGGTAAAAGATAGAAATTATATCCAGCGTTGATGGTTATAATTTGATGATTATAACCAGCACAAACTTGACTCTCAATGATCTATTAACAACTGCGGAAGATTTTCAGGTAAAAGTTTTAGTTTAACTAAACATGAAATGTTTAAAAGTCTTGTGAAGGCAGGACACTGAGAAACTGATGAAACAAAATACAAAATTTGTGCATCAAAGTTACTTTAACGAGAAAAGCTTCACTGTCTCTTGATTTCATCAGTCTTTCAAAATCTTGGAAAGATGTTTACTTTTCCTTTTTGATGCTTGAGCACAGTAAAATGTTAAAGTGTTGAACTTTTTACTTGTACGTTAGTTTTGGAAAGACAGTTTAAGTTTTAATTGACTTTTGACACTCTACCCATTCTTAACTAGTAAATGTCTATGCATTACATTCCTGATTAATACCCACGGCTTAGAAAAGGAATGGTTCTCTAAAAAAACATATTTAAATGTATTTTCACATTAATGAGGGGAAAAACAATGTTAGGGCCGTGATATTTCTTCATTACAGATCTGACATTTCTGTATTTGCCATTAACGTGCTGTAAGCAACAGTAAACGCAGAGGGGCCATTTGCATCTTAAACTTATGTACTAACTGTGCAGTATGAACATGATGGCTGAGGAAAGCAATATGTTTATTCTGCTTTGGTAAGCACTTCATTTCTCCATGGTCAGGTTAGCTTGGAATTGCCCTTAACCAAAAATCAGTAAATGTACATGAACTGGTTATAATGATGATTATTGTAATAAGACAGCGTAATTGCTCTCTGTTTATATCTGGGTCCATTGCAGTTCTAATTGCAATCTATGCTTCTTTTTGAACCATGCTCACTATGTTGAAAAATCACTGTATTAATGCACTTTCATCAGACCACTGAACTGAGTTGTGCGTCTTTTTAACGTGAATTTGTTAAACGGAAATGATTACAGTAGCTGTGGCACAGAATATGATGCTAGCACACAGAGACAGAAATGCACCGTTCGCGCACATGTGAGTTCCCCCAACACTTAAAACATCACTACCCTGCTTTTGTCTTGTAGTCTTTGTTTGATGTTTTGTGGAGAGCTGGTTGCACCAATACATCAATTCTGTAAAATGAGAGTGGGAGAGAAGGTACATACTGTAGCTGGAATGACATCAGAGTCTGTCTGTTTGATAAGTCACTTTCATCTGCCTCTCTGAGACCTTTGCCTCTCTCATCTGATGCTTTGAGTTTTTGTTTTATATATCCCTAAATAAATACCTTTCCTTTAAACCAGGATTTGATTTCTAGGGATGGGCATATTGATTGCAGTGAATGTATGTGCTCGAATGCACAAATGTAAATGTATGAATTGTTGAACTTCATAAAGAGGGATAATTAAATGTCACATAGATTACATTTGTTAAAACAGAGGTTCTCAACCGATGGGTTATGACCCAAAAACCAACATGTCTGCCATGTTCTACTAACATGTCTGTTTTGATAAGGTTTCTGACAGCAGGGAATAAACTGCTGAATTTATATTAAAGTATTGCTGCTTAAAATATATTTAGAAAATTCTGAGAAATGCATATGTAATTTGTGGTAATATTATTACATTTCGATGTATGATCTTTCTAAAGCATTTCTGATAACTGTTCCTGGTCACCACTATGTCTAATGTAAAATCATGGTCCCAAACCATTTGAGATCCACTGTGTTGTAGAGTGCTTTTCAACAAACATTTCACTGTACAATGTGTTTGTATTTTTCATTGTATAAAGTTTAGTTTAGTAAAAGTCTCTGTCGCATGTTGAGTCAACTCCAGCCCTCAGTTCGTGGTTTTGCATTACTGGAGCTTTTTGCACATTTTTTAAAAATCCCAGCAGGCTTTCTAGAGATGTTTCCTAGCTGTTTGCATCTGTAAGTAAACATGTAGATTTGTCATTAATGCCAAGATCCCGGATGTCTTAAGCTTACTAAAGAAAGTGCTTTAATTAGCCGAGAAAATACTTGTATGCTACTCTCAGTAACCTCTCTTGCATGAACTGTCACTGTCTAATGCACTAATTCACTGTGCCTATATAATTTCTTATGATCCAGATCACCTTGTTCACTAACAACACCTTTCTTTGTACTGCAATGTGACACTGAAGGCATTGCTACACAAAACAAAGACTGCGTTAAATACTGGAAGGTTAGAAGTAGACTTAAACTAAAAACTATATTGTTTATCTGTGCAAACTGACAGTGCATCAGTACATTCTAATGTGATGTGTACATGTGCTTAATGAATGTGTTTACAGAGTGTTTTACGTTTGCCACATTATTAAGCTTTGTAAAGATAAAAGTTCAGGTTAGGTAAGACTAATTAGTTGTGCTTGCTAAGGCAAATGTTATTGTTTCTATTGTGCGTACCTAAACGAACAATCCCCAGATCCTGAGTATTAAACTCGGGCGTGTGGCTCATCCCACACAGATTTTGCTGTGAATAAATGATACCTCAGATGATGTGGCTTATTGAGAACAGGTGTGCTCTTCCTTTTTATACAGTGAGTGGAGGAACTCTGGGTATTTTTACAGGTAATAAAATGAGTGAGAAAGTTGAATGGAATTACAATGGAGGATGGACCACCTGAGCCATTTCTAGAGAGCAGAATATCACAGGGACTTTGACCTTGATCATTAGCACATTACACTGAACAGCAATGCTCTTGCAGTCATCCTCAACACGCTGGCATTATGGAAGGAGCTGTAGAATATTTTTTTAAATGCCAAGAAGGTTTTTAAATAATATCCTGGGACTTGTTTCCAAGTAATGATGGATCATGGCTGTTCATGGCTCTCTGTTTGCGAGGTCATGAATGCTTGTTTCTTTCCTATGTGTCAAAAATGGGAAGAATTTTTACTTAAGGGTCACTCCTTGTTCCTGACGTGCTAAATGTCACAGAATCTTCATTAGACCCTAAAGATTTTATAAAAGGTAACGTTACAAAACAAAGAATCGTAATTTGCTGGACTGTAAAATAACATTTATTTTTTGAACTGTAGCTGGCACACAATAGCTGCTTGATTCCTGTGACGTGCTTTTGTTTTTGCATGTTACATTGTCACAGATTGATCAGTGGGGCAAGGTGCAAGATTTCAGGGTCAGTGGAGGTACCGGATACCCACTGAGACCCGGTGAATGGTCCTGCCAATCACAGAGATACTGAGTGTAGAGAGGTTCTCTGTGTACTGCTCAATGGGGAGGTGGAAGCTGTGCTTTAGGGATTTTGTCCAGTCAAGCGTCTAAAAAAGGGCAGACATCTTAACGAGCCAAGATGCGCAACATACGGGCAGTTTTTACATACTGCAGCAAATCATTGACATGATTTTCATCTTCATGACGAAAATCTTCAAGATTTCATCTTATTTTCTTCCGTTTGTAAAGCACATTAGACTATAGATTGTTCCCTCTAAACTTGATTTATACAGTTCTCTATAGAGACAGTCATGTCACCGCACATTATATTACTTGCTTTAATATCTGTTTACATTGATCTGTTCATTATTTAAAAATGCAGTTTATGCATTCATTTGATGTTTTTTGGTGATTGATTTAGGTAAAATGCATTAAAATATAAATAAAAGTATCCTGATGATAAAGTCACATTGCATGCGTTATAAAGGTTTGCCGGTATACGTTTTCTTATACTGTCGATCTGCTAAAGCAGGAGAGTCATGGTCGGGGTTGATGTAGTAGCAAGTGTCCCAGATAGCTTTGGTGTTTAAATCTTAGGGTTTACAGTTCAGAAAGTTTAAAGTTCAGTGAGAACACTGTGTAATCTTGGCTAGTTCAAAGTGTTGTGGCAATAGAAGACAATGGAATGGCATATGAAGAGGTGGAGAGAAAGGGAGTGTTAAGTGACAGGTTGAGTCATCCTGCCTTCTGTGTCTTGCAATTAGATCGGTTTCTAAGGCACACATGTTCTGTTACCACAATTAAAATTGTACGTTGTCAGATACTGTGGACTAATACACACACATTTAGAATCGTGTTGCCTTCCTCCCCCATTGCTCTCAGGCTGCATTCATCTCTGCTTAACGCTGCCCCCCACCAGACCTTACACGCACACACACAATCACAAACGTGTGGTATCACATGAATATGAGGGCCACGGGCCCCTATCAGCGCTTTCATCTCGGCTCTCCTCTCTTATTCCTTTCATCTCCGTTCTGACAGAGCTCCCCATCGCGCCTCTCCTCCTTTATCAAGTCTGAAATATGAAAAGCGCAGTACTCCAACATCGTAGATTTCACTCACTGTCTTTTATTTCGACCACACCATACGTCAGTCTGAAGAGAGACATTACGACGGCTTTGAAGAATCTCTTTTTGTCTGAGTGGTATGGAGAGGAGAAAAGAACAAGCCATTTTTTTCTCTTGTTGCATTTTTTACCCCATGCCCTTTGCCTTATCATACAGACATACAGGGACATACAGAGCCTCAGTGTTGGGTTCCTCAGAATAACGCAGGATTTACTCCGTCTACCGTTTGCGGTCTGTACAGCCATGGGCAAGACAAACCAACACACACACATACGCACATGCTCTCAATGGCTTGCAGGTCTTTGCCTTTCCAGCTTTTGAGCTCATGGATGGCCACAAAAGGTAACAGGAATAGACAGGCAAAGGCAAGCCCAAGATGACCTTCCAGTCAAAAATTAGACAGTCTGAGAAGCAGCATTTTGCAAAAACTGTGAAGAAATCCTGTTGCAAAAGTTTTTTGATGGGTTGACCGTTTTTAAAGTCATAGAACAGTTGTCTTGTAGTATGCCTTTATCAAACCAAGGCCCTCTTGCACCATGTGCCCCTTTCTAAGACTCCTGTCAAAAAGCAACACACATTTGCTTTGTTCCAAATCCTAGTGAGCTGCCTCGCTGCCTACAGCCTAAATGGCAAGTAGGAACCAAAGGAATGATACAATGTTCTTACAAGCATAAACACACACGGTGCACACAATTTCTGAATAAATAGTCTGGATATACAGTTTTTAACACTCTTTAGTACAGAATAAATACATATATTTACAGCATAATCAACATTTGTGTTTTCACTAAGCTTGCCGCAGTGCATCATGGGATTCCCTTCTCCACTAGTTACATATGTGAAGCTGCTTAGGCATCTGAAGAGGCAGCATAATTAAGATGCCAGCTTTTGTAAGAGCCCAGCATGCGTATGATGCCTTAAAACACCACCTACGTAGGCTTCTCACAAAGAGTTTAAAACTGAGCAAATGCCTCCACTGACCATTTCTTATTCTTGTGCCTGAAATGTAAGACAGATTTCATCATCCTCCAGCCCTACTGTGCATAGAGGGAAAATGTACTGCATGCATTACTGGAGCACAACTCACCACTATATGATTCCTCAAACATAGTGTGTGTGTGAGGGAGATTAGTGTATAACTTCAGATCTTGCTGAGAATCGCCACCGGAATCCAGCCGAGCAAATCAAAGTGAAGATGTAAGCCACATCACAGCAGTACCTCCACAATACACAGCCTAACAGAGTATCTACTGGGGCTCTCCATTGAACACTCTGGGATGGATTGCATGGTACAGTGTTGTGTTCTGTGTGTCTCCAATATGTAACTCTACAACGCACTATAATATGTAATCATAAAAAGTGAGGATATCTAATTAGGTGTGTATTAATGTAAATGTAATGTACTGTAATGACTTAGATTTGATTTTGGTAACCGGATTAATTTATATTACATGTAGTTTGTTACTTCCCAGCAGAGCACTAAACATGCAGACCGCCTCTAGCTTCTTCTGTTACTCAGCGTTAGGACAGAAAGTCAATGTATGTTCTCTAACAGCACACAAACAAGCCCACAGTTCTCCACATTCTCCACGGCCTTGTTCTCCACAGGCCTGTGTTTCTTGTATAATTGGGTCAGATCTGTTTCAAGTGGATACAGTTACACAGCTATAAGAGAAAACAGTGGCAGGAACAAAGGCGAAGAGTGGAGAGCTGTTTGAGTGAAGCTGCACGAGGGAGGGCGAGTTTCATCCACACTTATTTTCCTCTCAATGGGAGCCCCATGCGGGCCATGCGAAAGATTGCTCATTTCCAGCCTCACCTTACAGTTCTGCTTTCGTTAGTGTGGCTCGTTTAGACAGCCAGTAAGGGGCAGGGCCCTGAGGGGCGGGGCCCCTCTGCTGCCCTGAATCGTAATTTTTACTGACACGCTTAGCCTGCCCCGCCTCCCTGCTGACCTGATCTGAGGAGTGTGGAGGTGAGGAAGGGGGTTCACTCTTAGCCAATCACAGCCCTTATATCATATTTGTTTCATGTAATCAAAAAGTGGGCGGGGCATTGCAACATGTTGCACAAAAAGAAAGAAGCACAATTACTTATTCCGCCGCCTTCTTGAGAAAGGTCACTGTGGTCATGTAGGTGGTTCGATTTCAATTTGTCAGTGTTTTAGGTTGAAACACCACAAATTGTTTTGTTCTTTTCTGTTTGGGAAGGCGTATTTTACTCCTCTTAACCAGACTGACTGAAGAGGCGTGCATATAAAAACTCCTCCCAAATCAATGCAGTTTGAAACTTTTTGAACTGATTACAGTTTCTGAATATAAAACAAGCTTAATCATATGTTTTGTGTAATAAAAGGCCTGCCTGCAAGCTCTAAGTCTGACTACCAAGAGGTCCACATGCTCTTAATCAAATTTACATATGGGCAATTATGCATTTTCTCTATGGCATTATTTGAAATTCAGCCTCACTGTGGGGTCATTCTAAATATGTGTTTATATAATGAAGTTTTCTTAGATGAGAGCTACTTACTACTTACCTATAACTGTCTATTTTTCACTACGTTTCATTGCCGTTTAAAAAGGCAATTACATGTTTGCTATCCACGTCTCCTTGTGCCTTCAGTAACTCGCTACATCGTTTTGCGGCAAGTTACATAAGCCAGGACATCATTTCAATCAGGGGAGTCACTTAACATTACATCATGCTGGTCACATCACCCCCCTCCCCCAATTAAATTAACTAAACCTACTCGACACCATCTTAAATTCAGTCCTAGCTGAACTGCAGAAGATCGTCAAGGCAAGACATAGCCTCTCCACATGCTAGTTAGGTAGTCGGTACATACAGCAGTGCAGTAATTGGTCGCTTCTCAGTGCTTTGACATTAGTGAAGGGCTGTTGGGGTTAAACAGTGTTTGAAGTGTGTGAATGAGTCATAGACCATGTGACATAATAAACACTGTGAGAACACTCTGGGACAATATAATTCTCCTTCTTAGGAGTGAGAGAAAGTGAGAGATGCACTCACAGGTGCTCAGCTTTGTACCAGCCTAACTCAATGCATGTTTACTGTGATCTCGAGAGCTTTTGCTTAAGGTTATACTTAAATTAGTTTTTTTAGGCTTGTGTCTAAAAAACATCCAAGTTGGCTACAACAGGAAGCTGGTTAAGAGAACAGCAAACTACATATATACGCTATATGTATATACGCTAAGCTGTTATTAAGGCAAGAGTTTCTGCTTTGAGGAATCAAAAATATCCAACTTATTTTATAGCTTTGATGACTTTTTAACGACTTGATGATTTTACATAATCATCAAGGTGGAAGGTGGAAGACTGAGGTGGTGGATTATATATGTATATACATAATTTACGTATGTAGATTTTATATAT
>JAZGTJ010010727.1:0-17765 GCA_036877575.1 Botia almorhae
TTAATTCTGACCAATTGAAAAGCAGTTTAGGAAATACGTTCAATAACATCTGGCCAACGAGTGATGTGGATTTTGTCACATGACTGCATTTTGGTTCGTTTCAACTGGTTCGGACCAAAGCAATCAGTGTGGTGTGAAAAGGTCCCAAAACGGCAGAAAAATGCTGCAATGTATCATTTTTTGCCCTTGGTCCAGACCAAATTAACCGAACCACAGATGTGAAAGCACCCTATATCTATGTACTTATTCACTGTTGCCTCTTATTGTAATTGAAGTTGCTTCCTTGTCCTCATTTGTAAGTCGCTTAGGATAGAAGCGTCAGCTAAATGACTAAATGTAAATGTTATATTGTGAAAATATTGTGAAAGCCTAAAAATTTTATTAATAACGTTCATTAATAGCATCACTTTGCAGAGACAACAATTTCACAAATTATACTCTCTCATAATTTTTTTTGCCCCTTTTGCCCCTTTAATTTAATTTGCATTACTATTTAAGTTCTCTATTCTGTTCTTGTGGTTGTCGGTTATTGTGTGTTTTCCTAAGTTACCATGGTAACTGATCTTAAGTTGCCATGCTTTTTATGCTTAAAATTTTTTTTGTTTGTTTTCCTGTTATTGTGTTTTCCTAAGTTACCATGGTAACTGTTCTTAAGTTACCATGCTTTCTTATGCTTATGCTTTCTTTAGTGTGCCAATGGCTCAAGACAGCCAATTTTGACAGTCATACACTTTTCTATGTTTATGTCAATGTCAGGATCCTGGTTTCTGTGTAGTTTGAGGTCACCTTTTGCCAGGATCCTGACTCTGTCTTGTTACCTGTCAGAGCGCGAGGTTCAGACTCCACTCATTCTGTCTTAGTTCGGGTTCATTTTGAGGCGGAGTCTGGACTCGCGCTCTGGGTGTGCGTTACGTGTAGAAGCACATAGCTAATTGCATATTTATTAACCATGTGCTCTCCTGTCTTGCATCATTACCCCCCATCCTTGTTCACCTCGTTTACTCGTTTCTGTTAATGTTGCACACCTGTTGTTTTTATTTCCTAGTTAAATCCTAGTCTTTGATCCTGTCTTTGTTCCTCGTTGGAGAAAAATTAATTAACAAGTTAATGATTTTGTTTCTACAGGAAACGACAGAGCAAACACAGCTGCAAAACTAGCTGCCATTCAAGGCGAAGAGCTCACCTGTGTAAAACTCAACTCTAACCACACAGGAAGTTTCTTCTTTTTCTTCTCTTCACAGCATGCAGACGTTTGCAGCACAGACAGAGAAGGATGAATAGAAAGTCTAACTGTGCAATTAAAGATAGTATTTATATTATTGTGATGTCAAACAGGGAAGGAATGATGCCTTCGAGCACACCTGTGGACAATGAACATTTTTTGGATGCTTTTAAAATGGGGGGAAGGGGAAAGGTAAGAAGGCTTTTTGTTTGATAATAAACTGTGAAAGTGACTGATTCGCTGTGATTATTAGTCTGCTGTGTCCACAAAAGAAGGTTATCTGTGGCGTCATGGCTAGTTAGCACCACCGGCGCTGAAGAAAACCTGGGTTCCACTTATTGGACCAGAGGTAGTTATTGGGGGGGAAATTAGATAGATAGGGAAATGAGTGTAGGTGGACACTGGCAGGCTGTTTAATAAAGACCTTCCTATCATTGTGGAGGGGAAGGCTGGGTCCTCACAGTGGGTGTCGTCAGACGTGGACAGGGAAGTCCGAAACTATTTTATTCATTCTATGATTTATGTGCGTTGTTGTTGTGTTCAGCTATTAGTGATTTTTGTCTCTTTGAATAGAGTATATTGATTGCCTGTGCTGGCTTTTACACATAGGGCATGTGATTTTATGCTTGGAGTTTCTAACTACGGGTGCTGTGTATGAAATGCCCCACTATTTAATGTTAATGTGTGCTCAGGTACTCTTTTAAATGTGTGTTCACGGATTAATGATCTTACGTGACTGGTATATGTAATCAAGATATTTTTAGGAGACAATGCCATATGGCTGCTATTGTTGTTAATAAAGTATAATCTTTATAATCCTTACTTTTGAGTGTGTTTGAGTGCTTCTCCCGGACCAGACCGGGTTTGAATCAAAGGTGGTGGCAGTAGGTATTCTAAATAGGGAAGTTCACCAGTGGCCCCTAGAGGTGGCTGAATTTATTACACTGGTGGCAGCGGTGGGGCTGATTGAAATTTACACTTTTTATTGTGTTAATATATTAAAATGGAGCACTCTGAAAATGCACATTCTAGTCAAGAGTTTTCTGCTCAGACAGCTAGTAGTATGATTGCTATCGCTAATAGCGTAGTGAATCATCCCGTGTTCATGCCAGAGACATTTACAGATTGCGGCCGTGATTGGCCTGACTGGTCCCAGCAATTTGAAATGGCGGCAGATGTGAATAATTGAAATGGGGATTTAAAATTAAAGTTCATGTCACTTTTGTTGTCTGGTAGAGCGAGAGATGTATTCTGTGGTTTGACAGTAGAAGACCGTAGTAGTTATGACAAACTTAAAGAAGCTTTGAGCAAGTGTTTCGATCCTTGCGAAAGTGAGGATTGGAACCGAGTTTGTCAGCTAGGCGACGATTACCAGGGGAAAGTGCATGTGAGTTTGGTAATGCTTTAAGGTGATTAGTAGCCAAATCTTACCCAGTTGCTAACTGCGATACGCAAGATTTACTAGCACCCGAGCACTTTATTGCACATGTTGGAACTGGGGAGCTGTGAATACAGCACCGTAGTTCCAGACCAACTACATTAGAGGCAGCCATAAATTTGGCTTCTGAATCAGAGCTTATTCAAGAGTTAGCGTGTAGTCATATTACACCTGAATTGAAGGTATGTGGAGTGTCTAATAATCCTACTGACACCCAGATGGCCATATTGCTTGAAACAGTAGAGACCTTGCGCCAGGAAGTCAGAAACTTACAGGTGACTGTTGAAAATCTTACTAAGGCTCAAGCTAATAATACCTCTTCTTTTAGGGCTCCTCCTTACTCTGAATTACAGGGGTTTAGTCGGGGCCAGAAGGGTCGTGGCGATGTATGTTGGGAGTGTGGTTGTGATCGTCACTTGAGGAAAGAATGCCCTTACGTGCAGGGAAAATAGAGGGGGCGAGTAAAGAAGGCCAAATGCTTGCCCCCCTCCCTGATTATACGACTGGCCTGCAAATTAGTGTTTCTTGTAGTGAACAGGGTGTTGGGGTGTTTCTATCAGCTAAAGTGGGAGGTGCAGTCTGTGATTTGTTGCTGGATACAGGTGCTCAGGTGTCAGTAGTGTCTAAAGAATTTTAGCAAAAAGCAACAAACGGGGGCTCTGAATTAGTGCCCTTTTTAGGGAAGGTGTCTGTAGCTGATGGAGGACAAATGAATATTATAGGAAAATGGTCAACTGTGTGCCAGATAGAGACGTTGGCTTTGGCCACAGATGTCTTAGTGGCTGACATACCTTTGCAGGAGATAATTTTAGGCACTGACTTCTTGAGGAAGTTTGGTGCAGTAATTGATTTGAGTGCATCGTGCTGTACCTTAATGGGGAAGAGCCTACCACTACATTTGGGTAACATGAACAATAAGACTAGGACTGTATCAGTACGGCAGGATGTGATTGTACCCCCGAGAACTGAGGATATAATTCCTGGGAGTGTTGAAGGAGTCAGGTTAAAGTGTGTGGAAGGAATGTTGGAACCTTCTGGTAGACTGGTTATGGATGATCTGGTGGCCCGTGTATTATGTAGGAAGGAAAAGGGAGTGTTGCCACTAAGGGTTATTAATGTGACAAGTGAGGAACTTATGCTAAGAAAAGGGACTACTATTGGAACTTTATGTACTGATGTTCATATAGGGAATGGTGCAGTTAACGCTCTAGGTTTATGTAATGATTTAGGGGAGCAGTTATGGACAGTTGAAGTGCTGTTGCAAAATCTGGGCCTGAATAATAGAGGCCTGGAACTGACAGTTACACGCTGTTCAAGAGTTAAGTAACTATCTCTCTGTTTTTAGTAGAAGTGACACTGATTTAGGACAGACCCCCATAGGACCCTCAATAAAATTGACACTGGGGAGGCGAAGCCCATTAAATTGGCTGGGTACCCCTTCATTTGCAGCAGGAGGTGGCAGATCACATGAAGCAGATGCAGGAAAGGGGTATCATATGCCCATCCTGTAGCCCTTGGGCCGCTCCTGTTGTTCCGGTGAGGAAGAAAGATGGGGCATTGAGGTTCTGTGTTGACTACCGTAAGTTAAATGATTTCACTAGATGCTGCATATCCTCTTCCACGTATCGATGATGGATTAGATAGTCTAACTCATGTACAGTGGTTTTCTACCCTACAGTTAGCTAGTGGCTTCTGGCAGATTGAAGTAGACCCTAGAGACCGCCCTAAAACAGCCTTCATAACAAGACAAGGGCACTTTGAATTTCATGTTCTTCCTTTTGGTTTGTCCAATAGTCCAAGTATGTTTCAAAGGTTGATGGACCTGATCTTGGCAGATTTGCAGTGGTCCGTGTGTTTAGTTTATTTAGACGATATTATAGTTTTTGGGGAAAAATTGAGGAACATCTTCAGCGGTTAGGTCAAGTGTTGTCTAAATTGCAGGCTGCCAATCTTAAAGTGAAACCATCAAAGTGTAATCTGTTTGCCACTAAAGTGCAATACCTGGGGCATTTTATTTCGGCTGAGGGCATTATGGACGATCCCAGTAAAGTAGAAGCGGTAAAATCATGGCTAGTCCCTAAAAATCAGACTGAGGTACGTAGCTTTTTGGGCTTAGCCTCGTATTATAGGCGATTTGTAAAGGGCTTTGCTGAGTTGGCTAGACCACTGCACCGGCTGACAGAAGGGGAGGTGATTTCAGTGGGATGATTGTTGTCAGGTTGCATTTGAGAAGCTGAAATCATGCCTTATTACTGCTCCAATCTTAGCCTATCCAGACCCTCAGCATTTGTTTACTCTTGACACAGATGCTAACGATGTGGGGATTGGGGCGGTGTTGTCACAGGAAGTTGATGGCTTGGAGCGAGTGGTGTCGTATGCAAGTAGAACGTTAAGTAAACAGGAACGTAAATATGCCACCACAAAGAAAGAACTTCTTAGGGTGGTTACTTTTACTAAGCATTTTAAGCATTTCCTTTTAGGGAAGGAGTTTTTGCTGCGAACGTACCATAACTCTCCGGTGGTTTCATAATTTCCAGGGTTTGGAAGGCCAGTTGACCCGTTGGCTGGAACAGTTATCTGATGTTACAATTGAAGACTCAGAAAGCAACAGACAGGAAGTTATAAACACCGACCCATCTCTTAAGAAGTATGCCTTGGTCTGGGAGCAGATAGAGGTTCAGGGGGAGATATTGGTGAGGGTGCTGCCTCCAGAAACTGGTTTAGATGCAAAAACTCAAGTTATTATTCCCCAGTCTATGGTGTGAGAAATTAAGGCTTTTGTATAATATAACTACTGGAGCCCATTTGGGAGCACAAAAGTTGCAAGAAAAGGGTGAGAGATCGCTTTTAAAGGCCGGGGTGGTATAAGGACGTGAAATGGTGGTGTCAGGAATGTCCTGAATGCACAGTTCATAAAGAGAATGGTCCGCCCCCCCGGGCTCCCCTTATTTCTTCTGTAATATCTTGTCGATATGAACGGGTTGCACTTGACATATTGGGCCCACTTCCTGAGACCCTTCTCAAAAATAAATGTGTTGGTGGTGGGGGATTATTTTTCAAAGTGGACTGAAGCATACCCCCTCCCAAATCAGGAGGCAAAGACCATAGCCAGAGTACTGGTAGAAGAGTGGGTGTGTCATTACAGAACCCCTAGAAGCCTGCATTCCGACAAAGGTCGAAATTTTGAATCTAACTTGTTTGGGGAATTGTGTCGGTTGCTAGGCATTAGTAAGACTAGGACATCTCCATATCAGCCTCAGTCAGATGGTATGATTGAGAGGTGTAACTGTACGTTGCTGTCTATGTTGTCTTTTTATGTTGAGGACAATCAGCAGAATTGGGATGTTCTTTTGCCTTATGTGATGTTGGCTTATAGAAGTAGCGTTCGCTCCAGTACTAGCTTCACCCTATATAAAGTTTTATTTGGTCAAGAGATGGTTCTGCCTATTGACATCATGATGGATGTGCATGGACAAGAGCGCTTTTTAAGGCTTTGGGTCTAGTTGGGCGTTTCAACGATCAGGGCCACCAGGTTTCCCTGTTACTGTGGGGGACATCTATTCCTCTGCCTCTTCTGGTGCTATGGAGGGGTTTTGATCAGTTGTTTCATCTGCTGCTGCTGGATTACCTGCTTCACCTGTGCTGCCAGATGCCATTGAGGGCTCGTAAACATTGCAGATTTCTATGGAGGCTGAGGCGCCTCCTGCTTTGCCAGAAGTTTTAGCTGCGGATAGTGGTGGCCTTTTGGGTCTTCGGCTATAGTACGAGAGCCTCTCTCACCTGCTGGATTTACTGTGGCTGAGGAGGCTAGCAGGAGTGATTTGTCCCCGGTTAGGGGGCAGTTGCCTACACCAGCTACTACAGAGTGGGGTCGTCCCAGACGGACACGGAAACCCCCGATGTGGTTCAAGGATTATGAATGACCCGTTTAAGGACTCGAGGACAAGTCCTGTTTTTCAACAGGGGGAGTAGTGTAATGATTATGAGTCGACTGATTGCATGACATCACTGCTGTGGACAAACAGGGAAGGAATGATGTCTTCAAGCACATCTGTGGACAATGAACAATTTTTGGATGCTTTTAAAATGGGGGGAAGGGGAAAGGGCAGAAGGCTTTTTGTTTGATAATGAACTGTGAAAGTGACTGATTCGCTGCAATTATTAGTCTGCTGTGTCCACAAAAGAAGGTTATCTGTGGCGTTCATGGCTGGTTAGCACCACCAGTGCTGAAGAAAACCGGGGTTCCACTTATTCATTCTATATGATTTATGTGCGTTGTTGTTGTGTTCAGCTATTAGTGATTTCTGTCTCTTTGAATAGAGTATATTGATTGTTTGTGCTGGTTTTGTAAGGGGGCATGTGATTTATGCTTGGAGTTTCTAACTACGGGTGCTGTGTATGAAATGCCTCACTATTTAATGTTTGCTGTGAATTTAAAATGTGTGCTCGGGTACTCTTTTAAATGTGTGTTCACGGATTAATGATCTTATGTGACTGGTATATGTAATCAAGATATTTATAGGAGACAATGCCATATGGCTGCTATTGTTGTTAATAAAGTATATTCTTTACAATCCTTACTTTTGAGTGTGTTTGAGTGCTCCTCCCGCACCAGACCGGGTTTGAATCAAATGTGGTGGCAGTAGGTATGATTTCTAAATAGGGAAGTTCACCAGTGGCCCCTAGAGGTTGCTGAATTTATATTATATTACTCCTTGCATACTAGGCCATTCTAAACAAAAAGTGTCTTCGACAATTAAAATCAATATACTGTTTTGTGTGAACGAGATGATTCTCACATTTTTAAGCAAACACTCTAGGCTACAGGATCAAGTTCTCTAAAGTCTTGTAAACAAATGTTCTGTATGTGACAATCATGTACATACATGCAGCTCAAATATTATTGTAGCCCAGTTTGTGCTGAATACAGCGTTATCAGCCTTTATTCACACAATACTGTCAATAACAGTAACTGTTGTTCTGATATTCTTGTTTTTACCATGTATTATGTGTCTGCCACAGTTTCCCAGAATCTTATTTTGAAGTTTCCTGTTTTGTTCCGTTTTTCCCTTATTTGGTTTACTTCCTGTTTTTAGTTAATCGCCATCACTTGTTTTCCACTCATAAAAGCAGAGCAGCCTTCATTAATTTCATCAGCGTTGAATGACCTGAACCTGTGTATACACAACTCTTCTTTACCTTGACCAAGGTGAGACAATTTTATTTGTATTGTCCGTGTAACGGTTTGCAGTTCTTTGTTCAATCTGCACCATCAAAATTAACCAGGGTACGTGTACCTTCGTATAATTTGTTTTTTCGTTTTTGTATTCCAAACGAAAAACGAATAAATAAGTAGTTTATCGCATATTTAAACATTATCCTGGGCATAATAAACCAATTTTTTTTTACTATTTTTAATTTTGTTTTCGTCAAACTTCGTTTAAATGCACCAATGAAAATACAATAAAACCAAAACAAAAAATTAAGCGTTTGATTTAAAAAGTGTGTGTGTGTGTGTGTGTGTGTGAGAGAGAGAAATCATATAACGGAGGCAAAATAAAACGTAACGGCACGTTGCTTAAAACGTTTGTTTTGCCTCCGTTATGTATATATCATACGGACGTTTGTTTTGCCTAAATAAAACGTAACGGCACGTTGTTTGCCTCCGTTATCGTTTGTTTTGCCTCCGTTATATGGTATATACATAACGGAGGCAAAACAAACGTTTCAAACAACGTGCCGTTACGTTTTATTCCTGTCAATCGATTGTGTAGGTAATGTTGTGGAAAATCCCCTGTTTCTGAAATGAAAGACACCATTTGTCTTTGTAATATTTTATTTTTTGCAAGGGGGATCAGTCACGAATAGGTTAAACTTCTGAAGATGGGTTAAAGATCTGTTTATATATGGTACATTTGGGGTGCTTCCAGTTGTCATTGGCCCATGCTCATCTGAACATATAATAAATTAATATAGCTGCAGCGCGCAACTGTGTGATGTCACGCGACGAGCTTTATCCATACTAGCTCCATCATAACTGAAAGGTGATTCATTGCAAAATAACAGTCGCATTAAAAAAAACTCACGCGTGAAAACGTTAGCTATGTTTTCAGTGTGATCCTCCAGCACTGACCCCATGATTGATGAACACCACATTTGCCGCATGCGCTCCAACACCAATGCTACAGTGAACTTCCGGTACACAAAAACGCACTTTGTGAATCAAAAAGCTTAATTTTTCGTTTTGGTTTCATTGTATTTTCATTGGTGCATTTAAACGGACTGTGACGAAAACAAAAATAAAATTTGTTTTATGCCAATGAGAAGGTTTAAATATGCGATAAACTACTTATTTGTTCGTTATTTAGTTATGAATACAAAAACGAAAAAACAAATTATACGAAGGTACACGGACCATGTTTGTTCAAAAATCTTATTCGGATGCCACAACCTAAAATTGTAGACTAGCAAATTAAACGGAGACAATTATTCGTTTGTGAGGTATTTTGAAAAAAGCGAAACGAAAGTTTGAAGCCAAATTTGATCTGGTTAATTTTGATGGTCAAATTGAACAAAAAACTGCAAACCGTTACACGGACCAAATACTACAGTAAGTAAATGTAAAAAATGTAAAAATTGTTTGTAACAGTATTGAGAAATACATTTTTTTTCATTTATAGCATTTGTTTTTATAATGAAATTCTAGCTGCATTTGCATTCATGTTCTGGTATGAGCTAATTGTTCAGAAGACTATAATTAGCTTCCTTGGAGAATTAGCTGATGACCACAGCTTCATTCAATGTGCATTTAAAGGCTTGTTTAACTAAGCCTAAAAGATTAAATTAATACTAAATGTACAGGTTTAAATTTATACAGAATTTATAGAAATATTTATAGAAAACCAGCTGCCAATAAACTGCAAATATTTTAATCAATATTTTCACCCATTTTCTAAACCTACTTGTTCTCAATGAAAAAATATATTTTAATACCAAGATTTTTAAAGTAAATTTTACATATTGTGGCGGAAAGAAACAAAACTGAGAGATTGTTAACGTGTCAATTTGAATGCAATGTAGGTGTAGACTACCATATTCAAACCAGCTTTTAAATGTGTAAATCCAAAACAAGAAATAATAAATGTAACCTAACTGTTCGTGTAATGTTAATTTAATGCGTTGCATTGTTTGATTTTGCTTTGTGTTGTTTATCCTACAAATATATTATTAGCTTAATATGCTGTAGGATCTATTGTGTCTACCACAATATGAAATAAAGTAGTTCTAACTAAATTTAAAAAATAATTAAAACTTACTTGGTCAGGATAAATTGAGTAATTTTTATTGAAGTTTACTGATGATAATTATCTTTTAAATAACTTTAGAGCATATACGTATACATGTGTGTGCAAATGAAATGAGCATTTGTTTTTAAAAATGCCTTTTTACCTTTTTTCACCTCATCCAAAAATCGTCGCAGTCCTGAAGGCGATTGATTTCTGGCGTGCACGCAGCTACGTTTAGAAGGGAGCGTATCCTTGCACGAATTCCTTCATTTTTAAAACGTAAAATCTTTACATCTGCAATGTTAATATTTGCTTAATGTATTATATGATGTTATGATACAATATTATAAAAAATATATTCGTAACAAAACACTGAGAACTCACACTGAGAACTACTTTAACAAGCGGAACAAGACGTGGTCAATCACAGTAGTACACAGACGAGCGCCTCAATCTATATTCGTTCCGGTAAATTAACAAAACGAAACATAATAAATATCAACTGAAATAAAATCACTGACAAACAAATTTTTGGTGTTTATGAGTTCTATGTCTGTGGGATTAATGCTGACTGGGTCACACTGTTTCTTTTTCTCTTTTCATTCCAGGATAAATGCTCTTAAAAAATATTTGTCTATGTATCTGAAGTATTAATAAATATTATATTAAATATAAATATTTGATTATTTGTATATGAAAAAAACAAAACATCTTCAGAATTGAACTAAATTAAACTAACTTAAACTGTTTTTATACACATTTACATGTTTTCAAGTTATTTTACTCCCGACATGTAAATTTGCAGTCTTTTTCTGTAATTTGACTATTTTTACAGTTTTTCAAAGATACGAAAAAAATATGTATAATAAAACTGTAAAATTGCATAAAATTATAATTTATAATTTGTATATACAGGGGTTGGACAATGAAACTGAAACACCTGGTTTTAGACCACAATAATTCATAAGTATGGTGTAGGGCCTCCTTTGACACCACACACACAATAATATTACATACAATATTGTTTACACACATATTACTATTATTATACCCTCTGTCTATGGCTCTGTTTACACTGCAAGTCTTATCGGATCTTGTGTGTTGTCAGATGTGAGTACAAAATCAGATTTTTTTGTGCCAGTGGAAACATAGCCTTAGACAAAGACACTGCATGTTGATTTTGAAGTTCATAAGATCAACGGTTCTGTGGTTACAGCCAATTTCATGTTTTGTACAATTACAATGCCACCAAGTAATGCAGTCCTGCCACTTGCGTTGCGTTTTCAGAGTGTGTCAGACGTGTGGTTAGAGCCAAGAACAATATACTATACTAAAATTTTATTAAAAGCACATGGTTGCAACATGCTTTACAGAAAAACAAAGTCCTACATGCTTATGAATGAAAATTATTGTATTGTTTTACCCCTCTCATGGGCAAAATAATTCTGTGTACGGTAAAGTGACGGGGTGGGTAAATAGTACCTCTGTAAGTCTTATAAAATGTGCTCTGATGGTGAATGTTGAAACACAAATGACAATTTGAAATTAATTTCTTTTGTTTTGAACAGGAAAAGAAAAGCCATGGATTCCACAATTTCAAAGACTACCCAAAGTCTTACCTCTGCTGAGAACATGAGAAACCAAACCAAACTTATAATGCAGCCCTATGCCAACTGGGAAGAGTTTTTGACTCCAGCACCACTATCCATAGCTATCCTGGGAGAACTGGTATTCATCTCTTCCACAACAGATTTCTCCATCAATAAAAATCCCCCCAAAGATGGTTATAAATACATCAAATACCCAGAATCCTTTCGAGCTTGCCTTATGCAAGTGTGTAACTCTGGTTGGTGGGCATTTAACGAGGCCCATACAAGCATGGACCAAATTCGTCTCCATACTGTCCAAGTTCCAGATTACATGAAAGCAGCTGTGAAGATTCTGTTCCAAGACAATAAAGAGGTCATTCAAGCACATCTTCCTGATCATCTGAACAACATCCGAGTCATTGCAGATGAATGTCTTACGTTGACTACTTCAACTGAAGAGCGTTTCAAAGTTGTCATCAAAATAATCCAGGAACTACTAGAGGCCTGTGTGAATGCAGAGCACTTTTATGGGGAGGAGATGGAAGCAATCAAGAAGAAAATTGAGGAGAACAAACTGAGAGAACAGTCAGCACAAGAAACCAAGCAAAGGACTGAGAAGGCAGCGAGTGCTTTGGAAAAGGAACTGGAGCAGGCTCGTGAAAGCTACAACAAAGCTATGGATTCTCTCCCTAATGGATGGGAAATGATGGGTATGGACTTTGTTAGTGGGTTAACACAGAGTGTAACAGAAGTTATAAATGGATTTGTATCCATTATATCCCAACCGGTGTGCGCTATGTCTGGTGCAGCAACGAATGCTGCTAAAACTGTGAGCCTTATGAAAGGTCAGGAATATGATGGAGATGTGGTTGATAAAATACGCTCATATAGTAAGTCTGCTGAAATTCTATGTTGGGCCTACAAACTTCAAGAATTAATGAAGGTGAGTTGCAAGGATGATAAAATTGACTGGAAGAACCTTTATGATCAAAAGAATAAAGCCGCAAGATCTGATTTTTTTGCGCAGCAGTTTAAAAGAGTCAAAGTTGAGTTAAGTAACATAAATGCAAGTAAAGTAAATTCCAGAGCCGAGAAACTATGCCAAAAGGGCATTGACATATGCAAGGAACTAGCAGAATATGCACCAGAAGGCAAATGTGACAAAGAGGTGACGATAATAGAGGAGGTATTGAAATTGATCGACTCAGCTCGTGCTTTTGATAGCAAAAGCAAAGAAACTACAAAATCTCCAGGTATTTCCGCAAAGCCACCAATGATGCATAAAAATGGTCAAGACAACATGAGACCTTCACAGACTGCAACAGAGAATCTACGATTCGCCATAGAGCAGAGCCGAGCTCAGTTGAACAAAACAACTGAGACCTATGAAAAGTTTGTGAAGAACCTAGAGAGGAACGAGAAAGAACTAACTGAAATTCTGGTCACTTTAAAAAATTGTGAACTCAAAGAGATTGACTTCAAAACCACCATAAGGATGCTGGTCAAAGGTATGGATGCCATGGGACGAGTGAAGGAGCAATGGGAGAAGATGGTACACTTTTTTCAGATGGTTTCAAACATTGTGAAAATCTGCCTCAACAAAACTCTCAATAACTTTATCACAACATCTGAGAAAACCCAATTCCTCTGTTACAGCGCAAAGCTCTTTTCAAAAGATATGATCTACATTCAAGCCTCCCAAGCCTGTAACTTTGCCAGTCTGGTCCATATGATCTCAGAAACATACACAGATGTGTCCAGCAAGTACCTGATGGACCATGTCAGTTCACTGAGCAAACTGATGGCCATGGATAAAAATAAGTCACAATTTAAGCTGGAGCGTCAGAAGTTACAGGACTCTTGTGACGCAGCACAAAAGGGCATCTTGGCGCTTGTTCTGAAGAATAAAGAGGAGTTTGAAAAGAAGAGCACTGCAAGACTAGAGAAGATTGATCGAGAGTTGCTGGCCATCCTGCCTGCTTCTTCTCCAGAGAAAACCAAGAGAATTCAAGAAGCTGTTCAGTCTGGATTCAATGAGGAAGAAGCCGAATCATACTACTAAGGGCATCAGAAGAACCTTTCTAACCTGAATCTTTCTAATCATTGGAAAACATATTTTAGTCAATGTAGTTGAAATCATGAGTACTAACATTTTGACAATTATGTAATGCTTTGCAACTGCAAGTTACCTCACCTTACCCCAACCTGTTTTGTAATGTAATATGAGGTGCACTGTTTGGGGAGGGAGCGAGTCTGGCCAACTCTGCTTCTCTCTCTCTCTCTCAGAAGGCTGTCTTTGCCGCACCCAGTTTAATGTATAAAAAATAGGAACACCTCAGCACTGGCAGGAGCTCAGCCATGGGATAGAGCACGCGTCGCCCGGCATATTCTCGGGGTAAAGTGTTGGTCTCCTGCCAGGACTGAAACAGGCTCCCCAGTCTAAAGGTGATGATAGCACTTCCGAGTGTATAAAGCTTTGCAATTTTATATTAATCACATTTATCCATTACAACTCTGTAACTTTACATTTATCTCATTTATTCATTGCAACATTTCTGTGTGATTGTGTTGCTATTTTATATTGAATTCTTACATTTATTCATACAACTATATTTTCATATTGAATTCTTTTATCTATTAAAACTATATTTTACTGTTGCTCTGTGTGGACCTTCATTTGTCATCACAAATTAATCAAAACATCGTACTAATACAAATATAAACATATGTAACAAGACTATAGGTTCTTCCTTGTAGGGGAAACTACCTTGGAAGACTTATGGAGGAAAGCATCTTGGTGCCCCACAGGGCCGTGCACAGGCCTTTTGAGGGGCATGTGCTGAAACTGAAAAAAGGGCACCACTCCAACCCCTCCACCACCAAAAAATAACACACAATAATATTCTTATATTTAATTAGTATTAATAACTTTTAAACAGTGATCCACTGGGATGTCCCTCTCAATCAGGGCAGCAATGCAATGTTGATTGAACAATAGGACTACATGTTATACACCATTATAATGACATATGACAAAGGCATTTAAAGACCATTTAATTTCTAAATTATATTTTACGATAGCTTGGCATTATACAGTGCAAATACACCTTGCCTTCTAGTAAAGTTAGCTTTACCAATTTGCCTCCTGGGTGGTTGTCTGTGTATTATTTGTCCTGTGTTTGTGAATTGGTTGTGCACTCTCTCTTATATAGTTGTTTAAGATGTTTATTTTCTTTTTTTCTTTGCTTTGCATACATGCAGATTACATTCTGCATGATAAAATATATAGAATGCACAGTGACCTGATGATTCTCATTGTGTAAAGCTTTTTTTTATTAAATACAACATTATTACAGTAGTAAACCATGTTTTTCTATGTTTATACAAGTGAAGACGAGCGGGAAGTATACAATACTAGATTTTTTTAAAAATCTAGCCAGCAAACACATGCATAATATAATAGCATCGTAAACTTTAACCTACCATGATGTGTGACCATAGGCTATATAATATGATGAAATGTTAATAAATTACATCATGTAATTTACATGCATCAGCACATTCAGCAGATAGCCATAAAATCAAAATAGAAATTTCTTATATTTTACCTAGCTGACAAGGATCACTCGGTTGCTTTGTGTCAAACTCAAACGCAGTTACACCGTGGGTTTTTGACCAGCGAATGTGTGCAATTTGTCCATCATTAAAACGACGACATCACACCGGTGTGGTGATGCATTATATAAACCTTTATAGACATACTAGTGTTTATTTCATAAAGACAACGTTGCACTTACTCAAACAACAAGATATTTTACCATTACAAGACGAAGACGTTTATCTGCTTCTGTTCTATGACTCTGACTGATGTGCTGACAGTTTGAGCGGTTCTAAGAGATGCGTTTTTTTAATGCCTTTAATTGGTTAAATATTTGTTAAAAAGACAAACAGACACAAAGGGTTACCAATAGCATTGATTTATTTAAAAAAAACTCCCAAAAAAAGGGCACTTCTGAGTGTAATTACAAAAAGGGCATGTGCTCTGCACAGGTTGAGCCCTACCTGTGCACGTGCCTGGTCCCCCACCCCAGTGCTTTGAGTCTCAGTGTATATGTATACGTGACCAGAGAGTGTGGCTTCAGGTAAGTTTGTAAATACTTCGATTAATTCGGTGGCTGCCTGAAGTGCAAATATGTGAGGCAATATAATAGGAACAATTCAAATTCCCACCCCTGGCACCTAACAGAGCAAGTGAGATGCCCTTACCCCAAGGTAGAACAATGATTATACTCAACAACGTTAATACTCATTCATACTTGTACAACGTTAATAATAAGATTTACTTAAACGTTTCATGAAATTTATTCTTTCTTTTTTAAGTTTTTTAATACTAATAAAAAAATCTCACAACTCAGCGCGGCCCAGGAAAAACTCACCAACTTTAGAACAAAGCTTGCGTAGCTCAGCCACAACACACAATGACTCAGTCTCAGAAGAAAAATATTTCTCAAAATAAAAAATAACTGGTCACGATGACAGACAGTCCCGGAAAAATCCAAAAAATGGGAAATGGAGGAAATGGGAGAATTCTACAAAATTTACTTGCAGTTCACCTTCACGCGCACTAACAAGTGCACTTGAACGACGCGCAGAAAGAAACCACTGTTTCCTACTCTAAAGCACAGTCAATCAATGACTCAGAAATGCAGCGAAACTTTCAAAAATACATATGAGGCAAAAACAAAAATGTGCAGAAAAAAAACTAGCGGCTCCAGCAATTCTCTGGGCGTGTTCACAAGGGCTCTGAAGCAACTGCATGTGAGACAGAGTCATGTAGGCAGTGTCTCCCTCCAGTAGAACTACCTCAAGGAGTTTCATCTCCAAAACCTCCATGGGTAACTGAAATGTATTTACAAAAGGAATAACCATTCATTGGCTTGAATGAAGACTACTAGCATAGAGACACGAACCATAAGCTGCTATGTGACAAGGTGTACAGTAAACAAGCTAAAAAAAAAAAAAAAACAATCAGTTAAGCTTTCAACCCAAAAAAACAACAACTGGTAATATTTTGCTTCAAAAATGTCCAAAATTGTTTAATGCCTGTAAAATTACATTTCATGACTTTTAATACCATTTAAGGCCTTAATTTTCGCAGAATCAATTTAATAACTTTAAATGATTTTTAATGCGGAAACACTATTTACTAGCTGCCCACCGTTTGAATCATTCTTAAAAGCCATCTAAAAAAGTTGTTTATACATCCATATTTTTTCTCTAAACGTGTACGAGTTCCCGCACTAAAGGGGAGCAGGCCTCAGGTTGGAGCCACTGCACTAGCGAATGACTTTACACGAGGGCAGTTTTATTTTAACTACTTCACATCTCCTTATACAATCACTCATTAGTGACATAATGAACGCAATGTTGTAATTAAACATTACAACTAATCAAATAAGACAAAACTCGTAGCTCAACTACTCACCAATGCAGCGACAAACAAGTGGAAATAAAATCCTGCTGAGAGTGTTGGCGTCATTAACCAATGATATAATTTGTGGGCGGGGTGACACATGTAGCCCTGCCCCACATGCAGCTCCACCCCGTTCTGCAGGCTGCAGCCAGGACCTTCTCTGTTCATCTGCAGAAAGGCAGGCTCTGTCATCTTTCCATGAAATAGCTCGCGGTCATTTTCTACCCAGCAACATGCCAGACTAATGTCCCTTACGAACTTCAACAAGTGCAGATCCTAAGTGTTCTGGTTGAGGGCCCGAATGGCCTGCGGGAAGAAGCTCCTCATTCTCTCTGTGTTCGCCTTCAGAGAACGGAAACGTTTCCCTGACCGCAACAGAGAGAAGAGTCCATTGTTGGGATGGCTGAGGTCCTTCATGATCCTCCTGGCTTTGGTCCAGCACCGCTTGCTATATATAGTCTCCAGGTCTGGGAGCTCAGTGCAAATGGTGCACTCGGCTGATCGCACTACCCTCTGAATAGCCTGCCTGTCCTATTTGGTGCTGTTTCCAAACCAGGCTGTGATGTTTCCCGTCAGGATGCTCTCAATGGTGCAGGTGTAGAATGTCTTTAGCACCTTTGAGGGCAGTTTAAAGTCCTTCAGCCGTCTAAGATAATAAAGACGCTGCCAGGCCTTCTTCACCAGGGTGTTAACGTGACAGGACCATGTCAGGTCCTGCGTGATGTAAACACCTAGGTACCGGAAACTGTTCACTCTC
>JAZGTJ010010728.1:0-17764 GCA_036877575.1 Botia almorhae
AGAAAGCCACCAATGATAAATGATAAACCACTGGTGACAAGCATCTATTGACTGATAAACAATTTGACAAGCATCCATCTGGCACAACTTAAAGCTGACTCCATTGAGCAACCAATAGATGTTCCAAGTACACTATCAAAAGAATCATGTAATGTCACGTGATTTCTTAAAAGTACTGCCTTAAACACTTGTTTGTCATTCTAAAAATCAAGCAATGTCTCCTTGTAAATAGGAGGGCTAATACTCCGTGTAGACATGCAAAGCAGAGCTCTCCTATTTAAAATGTTAAAGGAGTTTATAGCTGCATGAAAGCCAAATAGAGGTTTTATGGTTTTGGATGTTAAATAAATGGCACGCAGCCAGACATGTTTGTGGTGCTTCTGAACTACAGACGTTTGGAGAAAGTGATGCTTGTGACTGTAATTCTCTGATTTATCACACACTGTAGCCACAGGCTTTAACAGAAGACCACAGTCCATTATTAGGAAAAACTGTGGTAACAAACATAAATGTCTGTCTTGGATCCAGTTCAAATGATTTGCTGCAAACCCAAATTCTGGTACTCTTCCTTTGTGTGCTTTATGACTTTCAAAAAAAATCCTTTTCAACATGATATAAAATATGGAAATGAGTAGCTGCATCTCAGGTGCTTAAACTCAAACAGAGACCAACGTTCGCATGCACGCTTGCACAGACTTGTAAAGACCCCAGGAAGAAATCATTTTGACTAGTATTTGCAATATTAAGTGTCTCGTATGTATCTGTAGCATAGACAGGGATTTTACACAGACTCCAGCCAATGTGAAATATAATGGTTGTGTAATATCATAAAAGCCCGAGATGACCCTCTGCTGTACCTAATATTTCAGAGTCACATTTCATAGACAGTTAGGATATCTGGATTATAACCTTAAGAAAACAAAGGCTTTTGATGATAAGAAACTAAAGGCCCGATACGTTATGACTCTGCTTTGCGCTTCCACAATGTGACTTTGCATAATTCTGCTTTGTGGTTGATATGGATTATGATGTGAAAATGGTGCAAACATTTATTGGCAATGAATAAATTCTGTTGACACAAATTAAACGTAATCCTCTGGGCAGACGATGGAATCTACGGCCAAATGAGACTGTCGCCAAATGGGTCTGAAAGTGTGAGAGTTTGTGTTGTTTTTTTACGCAGGCATCCTGAGGGAAACCCGTGGGACTGGTGCTGTTCTATAGGGGTAGGGAGCTGGGTCATAGGGGTCCGACAGACAGTCAACGAAAATGAGGCATGCTGGGGCACAACACACACCACAGTCAGAAGTCTGTTCATATCTAATGTCATCTAGAACTAATGTTCAATTCAGCGCCTTACACAACCATTTGGTTTCAGAACGAGTGCTCTGCAGTTTTGTTTTTGATATCGTGTTGGCTTGTTCCTCATTTATCAAAATAAAAAAAAGTTTAGTTAAAATAAACTATTATTTTAACTAACTTATTAACTTCTATGACTCACAGTTATGATTCTGAATGAATAAATGATTCTGAGATGAATGATTATCATCATACAGAAACCAGAAATCTTGTTACTGTCAGAGATGTGTTGCTTTGTGTATGTGTTGGAATTTATGTAATTTAATGTTTATGTTAATGACATCTTATTTTGTGTTGTGAGTTTTTCTAAAATGGCCATGAGCATAGTTTTTAAAAAAAATTTCCATCATGCCTTAGTACGCAGATTACAGTTTTTTTGGCAGAGGTTCAGTAAAGTCAGACAGGCAATCAAGGTCAGCATTCTTCACACCTGATTTTATTCCAGTACCACTTTTCTCTTCACATTTACATGCAAATTATGACTGTAATTATTGAACAGAAAGATTAGCTATACCGCTCAAGTTAGACTTTATATTTGTTTGATGCCTGCCTCAGATTGCTGTGACACGTAAAAACAATGTACCAGTTTTGCACAGACATGAGCTGTAACTGAACCTTGAAATATGTTCATCAATAAACGTGACACTTACTGAGAACTGTAAAAAAAATCAGTTGAGCAAGTGGATGTGATAGAAACCCATCTATGCCCAATTTCCAAGCAAAATGAGCAATAGAAACCAGTAAAGCTTTTTATGTACAGTTAAACCCTACATTCACACACAAAAACTTAACACTGTTTACTCATTAATAATGACTTTTGACCCAACCATTTTCTGTATTTTCAAACTTTCAGTCTTACATTTTAAAAGTATTAGGCAACATTAATTTCACACGTCTATGTATTTACAAGTGATTTTTTGACTTTGGTTTATAAAATTGTTTTCAGAATTAATTTGTTTTACTTTTGTGTTAATTTTACTTTGTGTGTTGATATTTGGGTTAGTTGTGATGGGAGGTTTAATGTATACCCCATATATACCCTCATTAGAAACCAAAATAAATGAATAAATAAACGTGGGGCATCTTCAGAAACTCAGTAGTAGTGAAGATAATAATAATAAATTCGCTTTGAATGTTTTTCAACATTTCTGGCTATATGTTCTGTCCCTTTAAAACCAAAAACAAGACGTAAACGCCTGTTATGTTCAAATGAGAGGATGTCGTTACAGAAGCTATGTGATATTATTAACACAAGTATTATATATCAAAAGTATTTAACGGTTTGCTGCAGTTTTACATACAGTGGCGGTTCGCGGCAGTTTTAAGGGATTGCGGCCATGCTTTTTGAAATAAACTGTGTCTCAGAGCAGCTCCCCGGGTGCTGTACGTTACTCACCACTGCTGCTGTCTGTCTGCCTGCCAATGATATATACTTCTCACCCGCTCTAGAAGACGAAGTACAAGAGGTATGGATGTTAACTGTAGGGCGTATGGATGTACTGGCTATGGACGTACGCCTTATTTGAAAACACGACAAACAAGACATATATACACCACTTGATAAACGAGACACTGCTTTATTACGATTTTCAGTTGGCGTTTTCGTAGAAATTACAGAGTGAAAGTAAACGGTCATTTATTATATTTTTGTGGGTTTGGGGGGTGGGTTGATTTATGTTGTGGCATGTGTAAACTTGCTAGGTCTTTTCCCAAATGGGCTCACACTGTACCACCCCCACCCCAACAATAGTTAATGCGAAGAATAAATATACCAATAAATGATACGTTTATTCTAAAAATTTTAATAATGAATAATTAAATAAAGATATAACATATATATTATATTATAAGATTACATTATAAGATTTTATAAATTTGATATCTGTAATGGATCTAGTTCAACAGGTCTATACGAATCTAATTTTATTAGTCTTTGAAAACGTTTTATACTTTTTCATAACTTTTAATAAAAAATAATTCATTCATAATGTAAAAATTCAAGAACTGTTGTTGGCAATTCATGCAGTTCATGCAAATAACATCCAGATTTGATCATGCAGTATATAGAAACATTTTTAAGTGTGTTGCCTAAACATATTTATCTGCATTCAGTCTTAAAGCTACAGAAGGCTACTTTCAAGAAAACTCACATACACCTACATTGTAAACCTGACCATGAACGTGTTTCCCTCAGGGACATCTGCTTAAATTAATGCTCGATGGGGCCATAGGGTGTCTGTAATCAAGTTGTCTCAATCTATCTCCCCATCGGCCCTTGTATTTACAAACAACACTGGCCCATTGATGTGGCATGTGTCAGTAAACAGCAGGCACACTTACTTGTGTCGTTGGACAAGAGACAGCTCATCGGAATTTACACATTTCAATAGACTAGCCATCTCAACGAGGCCAGACAGCATTGAAGCTATTGTGTGTGTGAATAGAGATGAAGGAACTTGTGTATAAAGGCAGGGCGAGGTTTTGAAGGTGCAGAGATGTGTGTGTGTGTGTGTGTGTGTGCGCGTGTAAGTGGCACATGCCAGGTTTATCAGAGAATCTGTGATGACCTGGTGATCATGAGATCTCTGTTGTCATGCACAGACACCAAGACTGAGATCTTAATGTTACTTAAAATAGATTCAAATGAGCAGGACCTTTTGGCTCTCACCGTCATATACACAACCCTAACAGAAAGACATTTCTGTCGTAGGGAGAGAGCTGTGAACTGCAAGTTAATTGTGATCATCACAATTTTAATTCGGACCAATACCGTCACATATATCAAAAGGTCAGATTTATGTATCTGAAAAAGCAGACAGAGAATACTAATGCACCATTAAATTTGAAAATGATCAAAACTACCATTATAGTGCAATGCTCTGTTTTCTGCATATTAAACAATGACATTGCTTTGGTTTACTGAAAGCAGCATTTTTACAGTGTCATACATTAAGCCACAGGCAGTCAGATTCAGATCAGTGCAGCAGGAGACAGTAGCAGCTGGGCAGGCACCTGCCTGTAAACACACGGCACACTCTCTGTGTTGTTAGAGTCATTCGATTAGATCAAAGTGACACATCTAAATGTAGAGCCAATTTGTTGTGTGGAGACAGTGAATCGTGTGTTTTGACAATAAACACCTGAAGCAGGAATAGAACACTGGAGGGAGGGGACTCTGGATGCTATACACAGAGATGATGGCCGTATCTGTATATGTCAGTACTGACTGTGTCCTACAGTTGTACTTCTGCCATGCCGCTGGGTCATAAATCTTGACCATTCAGACTTTAACCTAGTAAATAGGTCATTTACACAAGTACACACAAGTAGGCAGCGTGATTAAGCTTCATTAGGGTTCATTATTACATTATAATGGCAGAGATGCAATAAAAATGTCATTTAAATATAAATCAGACAGACAGATTTTATGTTAGGGTTTGTCTTACAGTATGTAGGAGGACTTAAATAAATAAATAGATAAATTTAATCTTACCCTATGGTTAATGTCCTACCCTGTCAGTTATTTAAATTCCACTCTATTATCTACAAATTATTTATATCAGTGTTATTTATTTAAAATTAAGCCATTGGTTTTTGTTTTTCAACAAATGTTCTGTAGACCCCATGCAATTATTCTTCAGAAAATGTTGAATGTCAAACTAAAGATTAAATCAGTTATATACATGTACATATATATACACTAATAAAACTTATATACATATATATACACACTGTACACAATAGATTTATACATGGCAGGTTGATTTAATGTTCGATAATAGTGTGCTTAATAGTTATAGTTCTGGTCTCAAAACATGAATTATAGTATTTGACACTCTAATGTTCCATATAAATTTACCATATAAAAAGAAAATATATTTTATAGCGTTTTTTACCTCAGTGAATTTAAAGGCTTGTAGACTAATATAATAACATAATAGTATGTAGTCAGATGTTTTTGCTTTTAAGACAAGCAGTAAGATCAGGGGTCAGGGTGGTGGGGGGAAGGTTTAGGGTAAATCCTGCTGAAACCAGCAGTGTGGAGTAATAGCTGACTTACTTTTCTCTTATCGTAAGGAATGATCTTACTGTTTTACATAAGTCTTATAGTTTTTCCCTTACCCACACATTCCCCATCCAAATGAGACATGGGAATCAATGCACATGGCTGTTTCTCTCAGTTTGGTAACATGGAGACAGTTTAAAAAATGTTTCCCATGCTGAGAGTCAGACAGGCAGTGCTTCTTCAGCATTTCTGAGTCCTCCAAAAACTGATCATTTGACTGTTTTCACGTACAGCTAATATATAGAAGGGGCTGAAGCTTATTAATGGCAAGAAGGCTATAGGAACAGAACACTTAACATGCAGCATCTTGCATCTGTTTCCATTTACTATTCAAATGAGCTTTTTATTTATTTACACTCCCAAGTCTTGACATGCACTATAAAGAATCAGATAGCATGTTGCCTATTCTACGTGATCGTTATTGTGTTTAGTGGATGTTTTTTTTTCATTTGAATGCCAAACAGTAGATTCTCTCCCTCAGGGAACAAACAAGACTGGCTTAAAATGCTCCAAAAAAGCTTAAAATGTCAGACAGTGGCATATTTTTAAATTCCTACTGGATGTCACCAGATACAGTGTGGTTTAAAGAAATTCACACTTTGGATCGTACAATACTATATCACTATATCGTAGAATAGTTTATATATATATATATCACTGTATAACTGGTAAAGATCTGTAATCTTGTGTAAATATTTTCTTTCATCTGAGTAGCTGTTCGCCGCCCAAAAAAAACAAACTTTGACATCCCGAGGAACAAGTTTTGTTTCATATATCATTTTTTCATATCGACCCTCTTGCTGTCAAACCAGTCTCCCGATTAGTGTTTGTTGTTTAACGGTTTCTTTAGCTGTGCTCCCCCTTCACCTTTTCTTTACTGTGGGTCAGTGGCTATAATGACAGACAGCAGGTAATTTTGACAACTTGGGTGACAATCACATCTCGGTCTCTCTCTGCTCATAAGTGCTCTCACCTTTTCACGCATGAGCCGATTGTGTTTATTGTTCCTTTGGCTGCCTTTTCTCCTCCCCTTTGCGGATCAGATAGATTGGTCTTAACTCAGTCAGAAGAGTCAATTACATCTTGTTTTTCCCTGCTAATTCTCTGCATGCTTTTTACAGAAGGTGAAAAAACGGTTCCTTTTGGGTTCTTCCACCCCACCTCACTTCTAGTGTGGAATGGATCACTGGCTGTATTGACAGATAGCAGGTAGTTTTGACTTTACCAACCTGTGAGCGTTGACATTCACATCTTGATAACCACTGAACGGTAAAGCAGGCTGAAATGTGGGTGAAAGTGTTGTGCTATATTTGCATCTCTGCTGTAGATGTCTTTGTGAAGTTCAAAATGATGATTATTTTCCCCAATTTATGGTTTTAATTTTGCTAAGAGTCATCTTTATTTTTAAACATGCTTTGTACATTAAAAAAGCATTTCCTAATGCTAGTTTTTTAAATGTGGTAGAATTTTTTTAACCTTTTTTTACAAAACTGCATTTAAAAAAAAAGTATAAATGGAATGTAAAATGTAAAAAGCAGTAAAGATATTGTAAAGATGCAGGTTTATTCTGGCAAATATGTTATATATTACAGTCACAAAATATATAAAGCACAAATACAAAATGTTGAACAATGGACAAAAAGAAATTCATACTTATGACAAAAGTCAGTGCATTTCTGTGTGTTTCATTATAAACAGACTTTGGTTTAACAAAATACACACACACACACACACAAAAACAGGACTGGCAGAACTTTGGGGGGTGATTACCATTGTTTTTTAGTTGCACCAAGAAAGTTAAGAGTCAGCAAGTGAACCTGAGAACCTTCACACAACTGTAACATAGAGGGCCACCTCCTCCACAGCCACCCTGCTGACTTAGATACTGCTGTGGGAATTTAGTTCACAATGCAGGCCAGCTGCTCTCCCAAGTGCCTGCACCCACAGTTAATATCTGACAGAACTATGCCTTGTGTCTATCAGAGCTTTTATGTGCTACACCTCTGTTCCCTCCCGCGAGTACAGCATGTCAGTGGAGCCCAGCATGGGATACACTTGGTTGGTGAAGTGGTTGAGAATTGAGTCACTATAGCTGTCTGTGTATTGAGTGGGTGAGGAGGAGATGCTGGATCCAATAGGGGGAGGGATGTGGGTTTCCCACTGAGGCACTGTAGCACTTGGCGAGTATGAGCCATAGACCCCTGTTGGAGAAGCTCTGTGGCTTCCATCCAAAGGCAAAGGCAGAGAAGATGGGAGGAGAGTCTCTCTGTTACTCGAACCTGAAGCCACGTCACCCATCTGAGTCAGAAAGCCATTGAGACATGGAGTTGAGCTGGTGGATACTGGAGACGTTCCTCTTTCTGATGCATCACTGGGATCTTTAGGGCTATTCTGAGCAGATTCTGATCCAGAATAGCTCTTTCCCTCCTCTTCAGCCAGAGAGTCAGACTTTCTCTTCCTCTTGCGACGGAAGTTGCCATTATCAAACATCTTCTCACAGTTTGGGTCAAGGGTCCAATAGTTACCTTTGCCTGTTTCAGAAATAATGAAAAAGCATTATTTTTAAGTACATTGTTACCTTGATAGGTAGACAAGTTAATTTATTCTAAAGAATAAACAGCTGTAACTTAAAAAATAAATGAATGGATAAATACGACCTAAAACCCACAGAAAGAGAAGATTCATCTTGTTCTTACCTGGATCACTGTCATCTCTGGGGACCTTCATGAAGCAATCGTTGAGCGAGAGGTTATGTCGTATAGAGTTCTGCCAACTGGCTTTGCTCTTGTTGTAAAAGGGGAAGTTGTCAGCCACATACTGGTAGATCTGACTAAGAGTTAGACGGCGGGTTGGGGCTCTATGTATTGCCATAGCAATAAGTGCTGAGTAAGAATAGGGAGGCCTGACGAGTTTCATAAGGTCTTCCTGGGAAGGCATAGAAAACCAGCCAAAGCCACTGTCTGTTCCTCCAAGTCCCCCTGTGGCCAAATAAGGCTTTGTCATATTGTAATGCTGAGGCCCTCCACTAAGACAGGGAGCTGGACTGAGCCCAGGTGTATTGAACCACAGGTAAGGGTTCGAGCCTGGGCTAGCATAGTCTCCAAAGTCATAAGCAGATGGCAGGGTTTGCTGTGGGCTAGGCAAAGGTTGAGTATTGTAGAAGCTGTCACTGTATAGGCTGTACTCCTGGGATTCCTGCCCCATGTTGTGGAACTGGGGCGAAAGAGCCTGTGGTACAAATGACGTCATGGTCTCTGTTTTTCTTTGCTTTGCTTGTTGCTCCAGTCTGTTCTGCTGTGTCTATGTCTAGCACAGGTAGATTGGTCAGGTGCATCACAACCTGACACCTGTTTCACCTGAGCAATTTATACAAGTTTTGCAACACCCTCTCTGCTCTGATTGGCTGGTACTGTCACACCTCACCCTCATTTGTTTGGGGGTGGAATGTCCCCTCTGGGTGGTTAGATATATCAGTGGGTTAGCTTAAGTTTCATGAGTGACTAAGCTGGATTCATTTGATTGGAGGTATTAAATTAAACATGACTTAAAATAATAAAATAAAATAAGCTTAAATGTGAACTTAATTAATTAATACATTAATACAAAACTTTTAGGGTTAATTCAGAATTCACTATGCCACTCTTACCTAAATTCACCCCAAACCACATTATACTTTATACACATACAATATACAGATAAACTGCATTATTATTAAATATTTATTGTTTAACCCGAGCGTTTTAATAGCACAACATAATGAATGAGTGGATTGCTCGACCAAACAAGTTTTGTATGAATGAGTACTTCTCATGGAGACTGTAGATCACGTAATTGAAGCTATGCAAAGAAGCCCCAATTAATTAAACGCCCTCAATTTAAATGATTACACACGTGGTTTCTGTGCCATAATAAACATATTAAAGAACTCTGCATATGCAGTTGGCTCGATTAATTTGTTTACATTTTAAAATCACTAGAAACATTCGGGGGTGTGACCCCCACACCGCCATTTCACAGAAGATAATGTGTATTCAATTTGAGCCATTCGCGTCGAAATTTACATTGTAAAACAGATAGTGAGCGCCACCCATCCCTGCACGCGCCGAGAGATTCACCTGCTGTCTCGCGGGTGTAACCTGTTCGCGCGGAATTCATTTAAAATTATGACTTTGGGTAATTTGATTTAATCCTCTTTGATGTATGTTTTCTACTAAAGGTTGACATGTTTATAACCATTTCTTAACTATTCTGGGTGTGATATTACATCAAAGCCATTGTGAGTGACTACCTTTGACTTTTACCCCTATAATTCTATTTGACACATACAGTCCACTTTTTGTTACTTTTACAGCCCACTTTTTGTTTTATTATATATAAAGAAGCGAAGAGACAGACTGTGAATGGCAATGTTTTTGTTAAAACGTATTATTAAAATATTACTATTACTTGTGATTTATTATTTATTTATATTTTTATAGTTTTGCATCAGACAGCTAAGCAAACAGACGAAAGAGGAAGGAAAAATGTGTGTGTTTTGCATAGAAGTCAATAATTCACAACCAGGGCAGCTTTGCAAAAAAGTGCTGGCTGTTGATGATATTTGTTCATGTTTTTATGTTAGCGTGTAATCAACTATCCACCTGTATAAAACACAAAGGACTGTCGATTTAATATCATCATCATGTATTTCGGGATTATGATTGTAGCCTGTTGCTTTGACGTCCTGTGCCAAATCATGCCGGTCATGTAACCGAATCCCCTTTAGTACATCCTTGTGTTGTAAGCACGATGACAGTTTGATTGTCGTGAATGCATTAAGGAGAAACGTTGACCTGCGTTTTTCCTTTTGAAACCGAGTCTTTAAATCTTGCATGGGCAGGTGAACTGATGTTATACAATTTAAGCACAAAACATCAATTTACGCTTTCCAATGCTGACAGTTAGCGCGATTACGAGTAATCCTCTGATATAACAGAAAACAGCAGCTAGTTCGAGTAGGCTATTCGTTACAGAAATGAACACACGGGTTATAATCTTTATTGCTTTGTCAATATACATTGCAGGTCCAACGATCACATGAAATTAACGTAAGATGTCGCTTTTAATAGAAAACCGTAGAACAAATAAACGAAAAAGAGAAAATATACCCTGAATCTATCAGAGCTATAGGTCAAAGATTTGAGATGTAGGTCTGATGAACACTTTAATAGTATAACGTAATGATTTACTTAAGTAAATATCGTTTATAATATGCACATAGTACGTCTCTAAGACGTAAATTGGTTACTGTTTTCCTTATCATTTTCAACGGCTTAAAGATCCATCCAGGGGTCTGTGCCTGTTTATAAATATATTCTGCAGTTCTCTAGTATCTAGTGATGATGATCGCTGGTGTTTTCAGTATCCAGCCGGGTAAATCAGAGCACATTGATTCTGTTGACTTGTTTCACGGTTTTTGGCGTCAATAAGGACGAGTGGCATCGTTTTATGTTGATTGATAATGTCGCCGACCCTCCCAAAAGTCTGCCAAAATAAATAATAAAACAAATGAATAAACTTAAGAGCATTATTAATTTGGTCGTTTTTGTACGCACATGAAATAAAGCTTTTTAATTCGACACAAAAACACAAGTGCGTATATACCTCTGAGGATTTTAGACCAGTGCCGAGCATGAAGCCACCTTGGTTTCTGCGGATCTGAATGTTGTAAACTTTTTCCTGGTAAAGTACCACGAGCGTGTAGGGCTGGTTGGGGGAGCGGTTTGAGCTATCGCGCACCAGGAACGTCCCGTCCTAACAGAGAGCACATTTCAACAGACTGATATGAGAGATATGTTAGGCTGAGAACAAAAATAACATTTTTACTTAATAGCTTGCCACGTGTTTTCACTTTTGCATTATTAATAAGAATACACACTTTAATTCGTATTATAAAAGAGCAGTTCTGCTTGATTTGATCTCACAGTAACCTCACCCTGTTAACTCTTCTCAGACACCTCTCAGCGTCACCGCGGCTGATCTGTCCCAAGTACCAAGACGGATCCATATCCTAAATGGGCAAATTTAACATTTGAAATGCAATGACGGATAAAAGGTATTATTATGTTTTCCCTGTATTTGCCTTTATTGGTTAATATGAACTGAATAAAATCGAAATCCAAAAAAATATTTTTTAGGAAACTTTTTCACACAACTGGCTCTAGTGTTATTGTATAAAGTAAATGTGGTACAAATGTGTTAAATGTGCTACAAGAGCGCCATCTGCTGGTTAATATTTGTTGGTGTAATCACTGCAGCGCACGCGGTTTAACGTACCGGTTTGCCCCCTACGTCAGAATGCGGTGGTGCCGGTGCTCTTGCACTATTCCGGTGAGCACTCATTGCTGTTATTAAAATAATAATGGATTTATTAATTTTTTTCTTAACAACAAAACTTTTCAAATTACAGTAAATTATGATTCTCACCCTCTTGTAGTTTTGCTGGCAGCGATCGACTGGGACTAACACTGAAACATGAGAGAAATATAGCAAATAGTACCCATGACATTTGTGTTGCTAACCATATGCTTTATCACAGCTACAGGAAAAATAAAATATATAAGCTTGTTTTCTTTCAGACTGTATCTAAATACATGCCTGTCTCTTTGAAAAGACTGTCCGTGTGTTCCGGGAGGTCTTGGTGATGGGTTTCTGGAGTGCAGTGGAAAAGTGTTGGAGGTGTGCCTGCCAGCTGAATAAATCACAGGGTATAAAACACAGAGTTCTTTTGGGTATAACATACACACCGAACTGTATTATTATGTATAAAGCGCATAGTCAGTTTATTAAAAATTGTGATCAAGAAACCCTTAATGCACTTACTGTCATCATGAAACTGTAAAAGGAAAAAAAAACAGGTAAAATTAAGTGTGAGGCAACTGCTAATGTTTTGATGTGTTTTAAATAACAGTTTTTATTACAAATAATTTTGTCCATAACTATCAACCAGTTTGTAATATTTACTTTTTGCACAGTAATGTAGGATTACAGTTATATTCCGATGTAAAATGACGTAAAAATTGATGTAAAAATTAGCATTAGTGTGATTACCTCAGGTCTGTGATCAAGCTGTCTGTTAGGAGAAACAAAACAGTTAGAGTTACAGTGGAGTGGTGATAATAAACAGACATCACAGGATAGAATTCTGCATTAAGCATCACCTCTAATCACCTCTACAGTAACATGTTCGATCAATGCACTGAATGCTGTGTTAGACTGATGAGATTTGATGAGTCACACCTGCTTTGAGAGTAGCCTGGTGTGACAGATGAAGCACTCCTGCGCACTCCTGATAGAGGGAGTGAAGGTTTGGGAATTCTCATCGAGTCTGCTGGTAGAGGAGCAGCGCTACTGACACACCATGAAACATTTTTAGTTTGTTTAACACATGAGACATCATCCAGATTTCTCTTCAAAGATGGAGATTTGCGGTTGTTTTAAATATTTGTTATGTGATTATATATGCTTCAAAAAGCCCATAATGACATGCAACCTTACTAAATACTAAATTATCACCTACCTTCTTAGTGGTTGGGCAGCCTGCAGGAAAAAATATAATATTAGAAAAAACAGCATCAGAACCGTTTACTACAGAGGTAAATGAAAATTAAATTGTTTTATTTCATAAACACAATGCACAATGTAATTTCTACAACAAAAATTACAAATTTAGAAAAAGGCTGTTCATATGTCAAGCACGTAGGCGTCTTTCTGCGAGTTGATTTTAAGTATGTGAGTGAATTACAGCAACAGTAGCAGCTCTTTCACACTGTTATACCACGGTAACCAGCCAAGATGCTATTATAAGATTTGGGGCAAGCAGTTGTGCCTAACTTTATAAATGTTGATAAAATGTGCTGAAGTGACAAAAAACTGTTTTGAGGCAGGAAAGAAACTTACCCTGTCCAGTGAACTACTGCCGCCTGTAAACACATAGCAGGTTAAAAGTCGACAATTATACATCAAGAGTATTACACAAAGTCAGAGTTGAAATGTTATCAAATCATTAATCAATGAAAGTGTTACTGACAGGGTTAAAATAAATCAACACACCTGTAGGAGGAGGGTGGGCTCTGTCCTGACTTCCTGGTTTGGTACTGCGGTCCACAGCAGGTGCTAAAAGGGCATGGCAGAGTGGAGAAGATATATAAAGCAAGCAGGAACCCATAAAAATGGATAAGATAAACAACACTTCACAATGTCATTAACAACAAACATACACTCTTACCAGGGGGTCTTTTTGGTGATCGCTCGTCTCTTGGATGCATTCCAACCTACAGAATACAGAGCTGCAGTTTATTCAATGGAAGACTCGAGTAAGAACAATTAGAGATAAAGAGGGACACATACTGTTTGGAAATATGAAGAACTCACAATTGGACGCTCCACAGGTGGGAGAGAGGGGCCTGGTCCAGGGCGCTCTGGGGGCACGGGTGGGTGGCTCCTGTCCACAACACCCCGACTGCGGTTATTATCTAGTGAAACAAGGATCAATACAGAACATCTATGAAGATTTTTAAAAAAATGCAGAGACTGAAATTCTCTGGAAATCATTCAAAATGTCACAAAAAATGCCAAATAATAATAATGAATGAATGAAAGCAAAACATTTATTAGATTAAAACCTACCCTATTAGTATTAGATCTTATACAACAGGCATAATTTCAATAAATTGAGTAAGTTGTGGTATTTTGCCATCTTAGAGTTTTATATAAACTTCAACTTAAAAAATCCTTTAAGAGGCTGAAACCTCCTCTAAAATTACACCTTAATAAAGAAGTCACACAATTTTTCAAAATAATAAACTTTTAATGCTAGAATTAAAAACAATACAACAATGGACTTAATGAGAATAGTGTAACGATTTGTGTACCGATATAATCACAGTTTTCGATGGATTTGGCAGGTAGGATGTGGGAGCTGTTATCGCGGTCACTTGGAGGGGGCTCGTAGTTGTCACTGTCCGACGCTTCTTCTGGGGTCTCATAATCTCCACCACTAGCTTCGCCTTCGCCATCACCATCGGGTTCATCACCATCAGGGTTCTCGTAATCATCCTCACTATCCTTCACAAGCAAGAACGCATGTATTCAGCCAATCAAACTTGACACTGAGCACTTGAAAGCTTACTTAATAAGATACAGTAAGACTGTGTTAAACACCACTTACAAACTCCTCTGAATCCCATGCCTGATTCTCATGGTGTGAGTGGTCAGCTGAAAATAACAAGAACCGACAACTTCTAGACAATCTCAAAAACTGTAATATTAAAAACTGTAATCTTAAAAACTGAAATATTAAAATCTATAATCTAAAAAACTGTAATCTTAAAATCTGTAATCTTAAAAACTGTAATATTAAAAACTGTAATATTAAAATCTATAATCTAAAAAACTGTAATATTAAAAACTATAACAATAATCTGTACCTGGCGGTTGTGGGTAGTTGGGAACTGGTTGTGATGGCCTGTTACAAAAATGACAATTGATCATTATATAACTGATAATTAGTTATGTATTGACTGAGTATACTTTATGGCCAAATGCATGTGGAGACCCTGTTCTAACAAATGGTTTTCCAGTGAAGATGATTTTTTATTTTACAGTATGTAGGGTTCCAACATTCTTTCAACAGCTCGGGGAGGGTATTGTTTAGCACAAAGTGAGGTCCACAGATCCATAATGAAATGATGTACAGAGTGTGGAAGAACTTGACAGGCCTGCGCAGTGCTTAGACCTGAATCTTAACAAACACATTTAGAATGAATTGGAACACAGACTGTGAGCTCAACATCACAGTCTGAACTCACTAATGACCCGAATGGAAACTTGAACTGAATGGAAATCTTAACCATGTTTTAAAATCTGTTTCAAACTTTCCCAGGGGAGTGAAAGCAGTTATGCAGACAAGCTGTCTATTAATGCCCATTTTTTTACATTTAAAGGCTTCAAAACAAACACGTGTGTTTGGGTGTCTAAATACTTTTGGCCAAATAACACACATAACACAATGTTTATGATGGCATGTACTCACCTTATTGTTGGAATTGGTGGAAAGAATCTCTTCTTATCTTTGTTTATTTCCTGACAAATCTTGGAGATAAACCTAAAAATATTAGTAAACAAGCATTTTAACTCCTCATTACTCAGCCAACATTAGGTATTTAATCGGTATTTAAAGAAAAAGCACCTCTTCTTAGTCTAATGTAAATATATCTTTAATATATCTTTGCAACTGTAATTATTGCTTTATGTACGACCTGTGGGTTTAGCTCAGACAGGATGTGGTAATCAAACCTGTACCCTATCTGTACGCCTAACATTGCTCAAGAAACTAAAAACTGACTTGACACTGATAGTATGACATTACAGTAAACTCCCACAACTCTCATACATTTTTCTGTGAAAATTGTGTTTTATGTCATGTTATTTAGGTGTGTGGGGCTTTCGACTATTTTACATGATACATGCACTACAAAACGGCACCTGCAACATTGTCGCAATGGTTTCTGTCACTTCTGCAGTAACCAGTATCTTTCCTGTGCAGTATTTCCTCTTAATGTTACTGTGTCATCTGTGGTGTTTTCGCAAGCTTTGGTTTCTACACTTTTAACTTCGAAAAATATGAGAATGAAACAGCAATAACAAAGGTCGGTCTTTGAATACTGTGGATATGTTAAATTACTTATGAGAAGAATAAACTTTTCATTAGAATAAGCATGTTTGACACAATGAACTTGGTGTGCTTTGTTTTAGTGGCTAGGTCTGATTCATTGCTACAGATCAGAACAAAAAGTAATTACCAATACCTAAAATAGGCTAAAAAAACATACAAGCAGTACGTACGGTGCATGAAGCTTAGGGAACTTTTGAAGGTCATTTTCAGACATATTCTATAAAAACAAATGAGACAAAATTAACACATTGTACACCATCTTATTTATATGATTATAAAATAATATAATAATATAAAAATTCATTAAACTTAACTAAATATTAAAATAATCATCATTATAAAGGCTTTAATTGGTTTATGATGTAACTGACTAAGGTTATAGTTAGTTCAAACATTAGTTTTGGTTTCTAATAGCAGCATTTCCTCAATTCCTGAATCATCTGAACCATTAAATCCACAATGTGTAAATCTTCAGCCATCAGTTTTGAAAGTGGGAATGTGTTGTGTTCCCCTCACCCCATGACAAAACCAGCTAGGCTAACTAACAAATTCTTAAGATAAACCCATTCAAACCTAATATATATATATATATATATATTATAATTTTCTTCTTGGATTCATAAGTCTGAGTTCATGAATTGAGGAGCTAGACCGACCAAAATTTTCCAGGTGTACATACCAGGAATCTTTGTCCATTTATGTTATGTCGTGTTACAACCTTATCGCATCCTGTTAGGTTTCTCTAATGATAATCATAAGAAAGAATGTCAGTCAAATATACAGAGTAAAACACATCTGTAACATAATCAACAATGCAAATGATCTGACTGAAAGCAAAAGTAACTTACTTTCCTCAGAAAGTCTGCTAACCGTTGTGAATCCCAGCTCATAACTTCGGATTTGGATGGAACGCTGTCAGAACTCATTGTTCCAAATGGACTACTTTTAACGATGAGTACAAAGTTCCAGATATCCTCAAGCATTGAAAAATTATTGCCTCTCACGACAAGTTCACACAGTGCTAGACATCACCTCTCCTGAGACCAAGATGTGAGAGACTTGTGCAGTACCAAAAATTTGATATTTAGTTGAAGATAATAATAAAACAAGCTAAAAATGAATCTAGTTAGTGTATTTATGTATGTATGTAAAGACAGAAAACCAAAAATGGAAAATAATTCAAAGAAGAAAATCAACAAAAATAGATTTGCGACTCAGTTTTAAATGTATCAAGAAAATAAGGGAACAAAGGGAACTACTTAAAATTGTAGCATTACATTTAAAAAAAAATAAGAAACAAACACCGCGGCTTTGCCTGAGCACACTCTTGAAAGAAAGAATGACATCCACTTCCCCATAGACTTCCTGTTAATGGTTATGGTGACAAACAGGGGAAGTACAGCCCACATATTAAAAAATAAGTTATTATTTGATAATACAACCTTCTTGGGCTGATGACAGCCATGCATCTTCAACAAACATCCCTTGAATATGAACATACAGATATTCAGTTGTGAGATACTATCTTATATACTTGTAATTACCTTGTTCTCCATTAAATGTCCTGATGCTCATTAGGTCAAATTCTAGACACACAAGTTCAAAAATATGTAGCCATTTATTTG
>JAZGTJ010010729.1:0-17763 GCA_036877575.1 Botia almorhae
TAGGCCTTGCTCTCCAGGTGGTCTGTGGTGGGTTTTACAGAGCTTGGTGTCAGGTATTAAACTTGACCCTGTTTTTAGTTTATAGCTAACGGATGATGTCCAGGTAACGTAGATCGGTGTAGAGCGTGTTCACAAGCAAGGTCAAGAGGTGGTTGCTGTCACGCAGGCAGTGAACTGGGTACTTGATGAACTGGCAGGCCTGACTCACAGACTCCTGCAGCTCTGAATACTGCTTGTTACTGGGCATCGCCTCCAGCACAGCTAAAGCCTGAAGACAGTGAGTGATCATTGAAGATTTCACCAATACCATAGATACAGTTGGGCAGGGGAGGAGGATAGCAGTATCCCAACAGATTTAGCTTTTTTAAACACTCCATAATGTTTGTGCAAAGATAAAACTTAAAAAAAGCTAAAATATAACTCCTGTAAATCACAGATGACTATTTGTTTTGAACTATTTGTTTGTTTCACATGCTAAACCATCCCTCCAACACATTGTTTCATTCTTGGTACAAGAACTTTGCCAAGAAACAATAAAAAATCAAAGTCCATCAAAGTACTCTTTATGTTAAGATTAATCACATTTTTGTGTCAGGAAACTTTTACCTGCTGAGCTTTAGATGAGAGCTGCAGCTCTGTGCCTGGTTGAAGACGAAGCTGGGTTTCTGAGGGCACCTGGACCAGGAGAAATGCTGACATGCTGCGCGCAACAACCCGAAACCTGAAACATAGTTAAAACAGACATTGTGATGCCCACAATGCTTTCCTGTTCTTTCAATGAAGACGACTGTCATGCACTGTAATAAATAATATTCACTTTTGATCTAGACATCAAGCCAAAGTTGTATTTTTCAAGGAACTTCTCTCACCTGTTAGAAAGTGGAGATTTCTTCCCAAGGCCAATGGCACCCAGAATACCAGAGTTCAGTCGTTCTTCACCCAGCTGGGCCAGACGGTTCTGAAATGCCATTAAGGTGAGAATCAAAGTATCTAGCTCACAAGTGTCCTCTTGATCCACCTGTATCTGCAAAAGCTCCAAGGCCTTATGCCACCACAAAAACAGCTTTGCCTCATCATCCGGGCCACTGTAGGAACAGACAACATATTTACTTATGTCGTGAATACACTAACATTAAACACTTAATGTAAAGAGAAAAGATTCTGTGCAAGAATATATTCTTTTCATTCCTTCAAACTGCTTTTCAACATGTAATAGAACTCAACAGTAGTAAGAGTGCAAAGCTTGTGTGGGTGGTTCTTCACAAATTCAAATAATGCAGTCTGTTACCCAGGGAAGCCCTGGTTGATCCACGTGTTGAGCAGCACTAAGGTCTTCTTTTCATTGAGGAGAGTTTGCTCCAGGTTCAGCCTCTGCAGGATGTAGACATACAAGGTGAGGTAACTGCCAAGGTTCAGGCTTTCCTGGATGAAGTCCTCAACAGTCAGCTCAGGAACCTGAAGAGACACCAGAATGGGCCCCCAGCCGGAATACTGATCAGCACACCCACCTGAGAGAAGAGACACAGGATATTAGTATTTGTATCTTATTAGCTAATTATGGGATATATATGTGTAGCTCAACTAGTAGAACATGTCACTAGCAACGCCGTGGGTTTGATTCCCAAATGCATATAATGAAAAAATGCATAGCCTGGATTCCTATTGGATAAAGGCCAAATGCATAAACGAAAACTCGAAAAGAAAACATTTCTCTATTCAAAATAGCTTATAAGATATTAGAATTCTTTGTACTACCTAATGGTACAGAGACTATAACCACTAGATAATAAACTAAAAAAGGTTTTGATTCAGTCCAAAAGTTTACTTTTATGATTCCATCCAAACGTCGTGATTAGAGGTAGCAATAATTTCCAAAGGGTTACGCAAATCTATGACGAAGTACAGATCAAGTATGGACTATAATTACCATCAGTGAAGTAGGACAGAATACAGGCCTCAGTGGTGCGTGCCATATGACGCACTGAGGCCAGGCATCTACACGCAGCGGTTAGCAGTGGGAGAACTAAAGGGCCCCGAGCTCGCTTTTCCACCCAGGAGTGGAGTTTAGTCCCGAGTCCCTCTGCTGTGGAGATCCCAGCTTCATTTAGCAGGGTCAGCATCTCAGCAAACAGACTGCAGGTTGCCATGTGTCGTTGCTGGGGGTCTGTCTCTGTATAGGCCATAAAACACAGTGTGATTTTATTTACTGATAATCTTCTCCCGTGGAGACACACATTCTGATATAGTGATAACATCCTGAATGCAGTAAGACACAGTAAGAATAAAAGCATCTGCCAAATGTTTGTATAAATGTATATGATCAATTATGTATGTAAAGGCCAGGTTTGACATCAACAATGACAAACATCTTTGGTTCTCGTGTCTTTATTAACTTATTAATTTCAACATGCAAAATTTGAACACATGCATTTTTAAATCCCAGAACAAATGTAAAACCTTTTGCTTATTATGCAGTGTGACGACATGCATATATAACATTCATATGCCCATTGTTGTTCATATCAGTATCTGAATTCACTCATTATGTTGGCTGGCTAGATGTCACGATAAGACATGAGTAGAAGAAAAACTTCAATTCTCTTTCCACCGTGCTGACAGTTGTGACATTACTATGGAAACTACTGTTACAGTATTGACTGAACACAAATCGGGATTGTGTAGTGTGTGGAAAAAACCTAAGCGTTAGAGAAGACAACCAACTTCTTAAACGATCCAGTAGTGCACAGAACAAACAAATAATGTGCTTGAATAATATTAATGCTCTTGAATCACCAAATAGCAAATAACTAGGTTTCCTACCAGGAGGGTTGAAAAGGACAATGTACTCCAGTAATTTCTCCATTTCCATCTCCAGAGATGCCAGGCTGATGTTTCCATTTTGATCTAGAGAGGTCAGGAACTGCACCATCAGATGAAGGAAGGCTTGGCACTTTAAAGTCATGTCCTAAAGGTGACATCACAAAAAGTAATAGCACATTGTGATATGTGTCAAAGTTCAAATGTTCAACATTTAAGTTAAAATGTAAAAAATGATTTAAAAAAAAAATCACTTGACCAAAATGTTTTAGCAAACCTTGTGGTGTAAGGGCTGTGCGGTCATTCCGAATCCAGCAGCCATTCTAAGCAATTTGATGACTTCTTGTGAGAAAGTGTCATGATTCAGAACAAGGGATGCTGGGTAATGTGTGCTAACATAGCGTGCAACGTTTTGATATGAAGTAAAATCCACTAGGTGCCAGGGCAGAGAAATTGACTGGCTAAGTAAATTTAAGACAGGGGATTCCTGCAGAGAGGTGAAACACTTAATTATTATCTACACGTGCTTTTGAAGACTGCTAGTAAAAACAAGTAATCACTCACAGGTTTGTTGACAGGAAGATCCTCCTTCGCCAGGAACACCATCAGGTAGAGGAGGGAGACCACCATTGTCTGAGTGGAGGGGCTCGGCTGGGGGCTGAGTGCATCACTCAATGCACTGACCCAGTTCACCTCACACAGCAGCTCTCCCATAAAAAGGAAACAGCTCTTTGGACTTCCTCTCTCCACCTGAACAGCATAACATAAAATTAATGTGGTAATGATAACCGAAAGATTACTAACAAAGCAAATTATAATGAATTTAAGGAAGCTATACAGGCAATAGCTATCAGTTTTAATAGATACTGGTTATTAAAAAAAAAAAACCCTAAAATTTGCTAATAATAGCAAACCAAAAATGATAATTATCTTTTTTTGTTATGTTTATGAAGTTATTAGTTACGTCCAAGCTGCTCTTCACAACACAACAAAAGTGCATGTTGACCCATCTGTCAAGCAAGATTTATAAGTGAATAAAGATTAAAATAATTAGTCTGTTGCTCACACAAACCTATTGTACTGGATTTAGAATATAGTATAAAAGGCATACAGATTATTTTTTGGATGGTTTTAGGGTGCTATTTGTGGATAGACAGCCCCTGGTCTGTCTACTTCTGCTGTATGGAAGGGAAGAGTTAACCCAACATACAGCAGCTTGGACATTCTGCTTTAAAATTCTCCTTTGGTGTTCCATTTAAGAAATCAAGTTTGAAAGAAAATGATGGTAAATAAATGATTAAATCATTGGGTAAACTATCCCTTTAAAATGACTAAAACACTCTTTTATGATTTTCTCACACTGAAAAATTGGTTCATTAGTGTCTGATCTGGATGAAGGTCCTTCCACGGCAGACGGCTGTACACAGTGTGGTAGGTGTACAAAAGGTACTCTGGCATCTTTGGAGAGGTGCATGTCTCACAGTAATGCATAAGATGAAGCCATAGAGCTCCTCTTTGTCCTGGCAACAAACGATCTGCAGAAAAAAGAATGATATGGATTTTGAACTAAACAGACATTTAATGTTGTACAATGATGTTGTTGTACGATTGAGGTTTGCTAAATGAATCACAACATGCATGTGTTGTCTTGTTCTCTAAATATGTTTACCTTTGAATTTCTCATGTACAGTCTCGGTCAAGTGTGCATATAAACTCACTAAGCCTGCTGCAGCTGTGGCATCTGATTCAAGCCACGGAGAACAGCGAGGATGACTGTGGCATACATACGAGAGACTTGATATGAGGTTACGGAATCACACTGGCCATGTATTTTTATAACCAAAACTACTGAGAACATCAGAACGTACCTCGTATTGTCAGTGGTAAGAACCACAATCCATGGCTCAAAAAGTTTTGCCATTTTTGCATACAGGTTCTGAAGAGCTATATAAAGGAGAATCAAACTTATTTCATCAAAACTGGTCAATGTCACAGATCTGTATTTGGAAGTTTTATTTTTTACCTTTGACCAGTCTTGGACTTCCTACTGATTCTTTGCTACAATTATTTAGTTCCAGATCAATGACATAGTTGATCAGATCTTCCCAAAACACCTTGATTTCCTCAATGTACGGTCCCCATTTTGAAAGGAGACCAAAGCTTCTAAAGTCCCTATTAGACAGACGAAGTTTCAGGAAATACTTGGAGAGCCAATCAATTGTCTCATCCACCTAGATAAAAAAAAAACAAATCATAATGTTTTGGTTCCAAACATTGTGTACAAAAATTATATAAAATTAACATAAAATGAATGACAATGAATGATGTATTGTTACCTGTTGAGGGGATAGGAGGATGGAGTGGATTTTGGCTGTTTTCATTTTAGGATGAGAAGAGCAGCCCAACACTCTCAGTGAAGCTCTCCAACAGTCTGGACTGAGAAGCTGCTCAGAAGAGCCTGTGGGAAAGAGAAAACAGTCAATATTAAGCATTATGCTAAACTTCATAAAAGGGCTGGGGAGGGTTCCTGTATGATAGAAATTTAAATACATTTACAATAATATTTAAAATCTAACAAAATTTTTTTTTATTTGAATAAAATGAATTTGAATTTTCATATTTGATTTTTTAAAATTATTTGACATGTTAATCCTATCAAATCTGATATAAAACATTAAAATCATATCATATTAAATTAATCATATTAAAATCATTTAGCTCATTTAGATGAAATGATAAAAATCTCAAATTTCCAAATTTATTACACAATATCTTTGTCAATGTAACTATTGATCTGAGGCTGGTGAGAAAAAAATGAATGAAACTGTTTTAAAAAGAAGACATTTACTCTGCATAAGCAAACGCAGGAAGTCACTGTAGTGATCAGGAAACTGATACAGCAGCAGTTCTGTCCAGTGCTTGCAGAAGATGTTGAAGGGCATGAGGACTTCTGGCTCAGGTTCCAGCCCACAGGTACAGAGAGCCTGATGGATGATTGCCATCAGCCGACTGCGCTCAGAGAACGGGGGCTGTGTCGCCGACAGCCACTGCATCAAATCAAACTGGAAACACAGAGCAGATGACTCAATGCAATAATTAGAAAACTCTGTAAAAGGAAAATGAACAAACATGAGCATTCAAATGCAAAAATAAAATAGAGCCATCAGCGTCTCAGAGGGAATGCAAGAAGGATCTGGGCATGGGGTGTTTAAAGGGTTGTGGATTGTTACCGTTTTGATGTTTTTGCATTTTTTAAAATAAAATTCTGATAAAGGATGTAATTGCACTAGCTCACACCATAATGAACAATGAACATAATGAGTATCACAAAGCAAGAATGAATAAAAACAGTTTTTAGCATTTTCCAACATTGTATCTTTTTAACGGATTCTTCAAATATAACATATTTTTGATTATCCAAAGGCTGTTTTAATTGTTTTTTTAATACATCTTTTAAAACCTGAATTACCTTTGTGAGGAGCATGAATATGACATCACCGCTGTCACTGTGGAGAGTATTGACCACTTCCTCATACAGAGAGACAAGCTCTGCAGGAGAGGCATTTGGGGTGAAGTAGGGTGACAGCAGGTTACACAGGTGTCTGTTAATTAAGATGGTCTTCAGCATGTGCTTGCATTCTGATTGGACGTCGCGGATGAAGACCTATACGTGAGTGACACATTTACTTGAGGTCTGTGTATTTTATGTAATAGGCTAGCAATGATTATAAAAAAAAATCTAAAAAAACATCCTAAGTTCTAAATGTACAAGAAAGTTTAGTTCTCCTGAATTTAAAAACAATACCTGGCCCAGGATCTCAACACAGGAAGTGAAGAACTGGCGAGTTGGTGGATGTCTCTGTGTGTCCTCACACACAAAAGACACTATCTGATAAAAGGTAGCTATTCCCACCTTCAGTATGCCAGGGGACTGATTTAGTTTGAAAGCATTAACCAAGGCCCTAAACAAGATAAGACATGTGAGGTTTACATTTGGTGATGAACAGTTAAGACTGTATAGAGGAAAAGCTGTGTGGGGACTGACGTTATAAAGTTCTCAGTGTGTACGGCTGCCTCAGCCAGACCCTGAGGAGGAGGTTTGACTCCATCAGCCTGCAGCTGTTTAATATCATTCTTCAGGCACTGGATCTGATTCTGCACTGGATCCAGTTTGTGCATTCTGGAGTACTACAGAAAACAAAGACAGAAGAGAAAGCTCACAGAAATGTAGGAATAGACAATAGGAGACAGGAGGAAGTGGATCTGGATGCAGACTGGAACCTGCATCTCCCATATGAACATTAAGGCCCAATTTGTCAGGAACATATATGCTAACCATTAGACTATGGCTAATGAATGTATCTAGCAGGTGCATTCAATACTTCTTATGTTGCACTGGCCAATATTGCAGTCGTCTTAGACTTATAGTGACACCTAGTGGCATGGATGTAACATCAATGAAAAGTTTTCAGTTACCGATGCCCTTAATCCACTAATCACAGTCAGCCATGATTAAATTATTCCACAAGCAAAATTTACAATAACATGGGTACTACTAAGATTAGGGGAGAAGCATTCGCCTGATAGTGTGATTTTAAAACGTGGCACCCTAAGGTGACCCACTCCATGTGAAGAAACAGCATGTATTAAGCTACTGATTAAGTACTTTGCACTTCTTCATGTGTGGAAGGTAAATATACCTTAACCGTTATGTGGGCAGGACCCTGGCAAGGCTGTCCCCCTTTGCCACGGCACTCTAACTGCATTGAGAGCTGGTCTTCTCTGTTTATGTACAGCTGAGGTAAAACCTCCAACAATTCATTGTCTAGAGCAACTTGCTGTGTCTCCCGCACTGTTGCCAGTCTAAAGGGAAGGATGAGCACAATAGATGTGATTTACAATATCATTTAGTGTACACAGAGTAGGACAATCAGAAATATAGCTCAATTTTGAGTCATCTGAGAGCTGCAGCCATTAATCATGTAATTACAGTATTACTTAATATGAATTAAAAAGCATTTATGAAGCATGTATTGATTCATAAAGTGAAATGAGTCAAAGCTCAATGTGACTGTGTAAGTGCTCGTGTATGTGTAAGTCTCACTTGGCTTGATGCTGAAGCTTAGAAAGGTCTTCTTGAATTAAAACTGTGGAGATTTTCTCATCAGACAGGCTGTCATTGGGAATGTCAGGCACTGGGGCTTTTAGTGGGACTAGCAACAGCGCCCCCTGGGGGGGATCATGCTTTCTCAGGTGAGTAAGAATACGTTCTCTTGCTGTAAACAGTAAAATTAGCTGTAGAATTATTCCCTACAGTAAATAGTTGCAAATACTTCAACCTCATCTCTAGATGTTGATATTAATAATAATGATTAATATCAACATATATTTAATCACTAATCAATAATTAAATGTTATACATTATATGTTAAGAAGCTCATATACTGTATGCTTTAATAAAATATGCCTAAAAGCAAATACAAGTTTACATTCCAAAAGATAAATCACATTTTCATATGACCACCAAATCCAGAAAAATTTAGGAGTAATCCAGAGTAAAACGTTAATAATCCAGAGTTTCTCTCCAGAGTAAGATTTTAAGTAAAAGGTGTGTTCAGTACCAGCCAAAGGATTGATGAAGTCAGTGAAGATAGAGAAACTGGTGTTCTGGGAAGGAACAGGTTCACTCTTGACCTTTGACCACAGACTAAGCACTTCCTGCAACTCGTGCTGGACTCGCTCAATGTCCACATGCTCTATCCACACCTCCTGAAGACAAACAGACAAGTTAAAAAAAACCTTATATTCTTATTTTCAAGAATTTATTCTCCGTTTTCAATAATTCAATGTTCTGCATCATAAACTTATTTAGTAAAACTGGCAAAAGTTAAAAACCAACTTTTTATGAATAACATTTCCTGATGCTAATAAGAGACAAAACATTTTCATAAAATTGTCATTTATTGTCAAAAAGCTGTATGCAAAATATTACACTTAAAAATAAAATATGCTGTAAAAAGGCCTGAGACTTACTGCTTGTATGCAACTTTGAATACAACCTATAGTATTTAGAATCAGCATTAGCTTGGTGACACCACAGATCTAAAATTTGGCAAAATAACTGTCTACTGGAACTTTACATTTAAATTCATTTCAACATCATATTGATGCCCTGCAGTCCAATGAAGGAAAGATGGAAAAAAGATGCTCTGCTGGTCTAATTAGCAACAATCACCTGTTGACGCTGCATGATTTTGGCTAGGCGATGAGTGTCATACTGCTTTGGCAGAGAGGGCAGATAAATATCCTGTTTCTGAAGGTTTTCATCATCCAACCACAAAGCAAACACATTGCAGAGCCTAAACAATGGGAGTTTGTTAAAAATAATTCAATTCGTTTTACATCCTGGCTTTTATTTGTAACTAAAAGCAAACAGAATGTAAATGAAAACAACAGATATTTTCATGTACAACTGCATATATCATTTTATATATATATAATGTTTCTATACAATTACATCTGTAATTTCTCAATAACACAAATGGTCTCAAGATGTAACTGTAATCTAAATCCACATTGTTTCTTTGTCTTGTCAACATTCAATCATTTAACATACTGTATTCAAGTCATTTAACAAAACAGTGAATTTTGAGGTGGACATTACCGCACAAGCTCGGTGTGCAGGTCAGGAGAGGTCATGTACTGGGTGACAGGTGTCCCCGGGGAGAGCAGACCATCGCTGGATTCTTCACTGGAGCAGGGCACCTTCAAAGCTTTGCTAGCAGCATGATGGAAATCAGACACCTCAACCAGGCGCTGTTTGAGGCTCTTTAGCAGAGAAAGATGAGCTGCACTCTGGAAATAATGCCTGCCAATACAACCTTTCGTCTCCAACCTGGTATTGACCAAGAAAACATCACAGCCAAGAGTTTAGAATCAAAGACTTTAAAACATGCTTTTGTAGTTCACAATTCCACATTGTGCCAAGCTACAGTTATGTAAGGGATAATGTACAGTTAGCTGGCCAGTATTGCAAAATAAACCCAGACAGGGTGACTAGCTTTGTAACATCCTGTAGGGGTTTATTTTGCAATAATCATTGTGACTGTGCATTATTACAGTTATTACGTTAGTGTATTATTACAAAGCTATTTATTAAATAAATTAACAAATGTAAATGTATTTTTTGTTTAAATTATTAAAATACTGAACAATCTGAATTAACTATTCCAGAACACTGTGTGAGACAACTTTTGCAAGTATAAATTTGCAAACAATCTATTATTGACAAACACATCTGCAACATTGGCAAAATACAAAAAAGTTTGTGTTAGTCAAAAAGCTCTAACATCAGCCTTGTGACTCATCAGCAGCACTGCCACACAAAATCTTAAAGCCTGGAGAAATAAGAAATCTGAGGAAGTAGGAGAAAAGGGGCAATATGGAATGTAAAATAAAGAAAATAAGGGAGAGGGCAAAGAAACAGGAAGAACTGAAAAGTGTGCATCATCACTCAAATACAGACTGAAACAACATTTACTGTGTATGCTACCTGCATTATGTAACATCCTCACTTTATTGAACTGGTATAGCATGATAATAAATCTAAAGTTTGGAGGTCTTTACTTTAAGGTGGCGGCCTTAACTCACGAGTGCTATGACTCAAAACAGAGCAGTATAATAGGTACTGAATCACTATCATGTTTAACAACAACTGACACTTATGTAACAGTTTACTCAAGGAAAAGATGACTCAGCGCACCCAAACTCTGGTCCAGGTTGACGGAGGTAGAGTTGGAGGAATTTTTGCCACACCAAAGGCATGAGTGGGTGATCTGCAGGGGTAGCGAGAGCTTGATGAGCCCAGCGATAGATCATCAGCCTCTGCAGGGAGGGGACGACCTGAAGCTTGAGACGTACCTGGGCTTTCTGAAATGCAGAAAACAAACAAGCTAATGAATGACTGAATTTTAATTGTTCAAAGTAAAGTAAATATTTACAGTAATTTCAAGAAGCAATTGAGTATGTACTAGAATATATGAAGGGTTCCTTTATAGAGATTGCTTGGGTAGCTTTTTCTTTGTATGTCTCAATATTTGGAATTACAAATTTGTGTGTAATTGTCTTCAATAAGTCTCTCAACTTCTAAATGCCCTGATACTTCCAGGTACTTTCAGAGAAGATGAGAGCAGAATGAAAATGTACCTTAAGAGCCTGATCAGGTGTGTAGGCTGAGTTGGAGAGAAGCTCATGCTCCACACAGCGTCGCAACTGAGAGTCTTCCTCAAACATAGATTCCATGTTAAGAACCAACCAAGCAAACCACACCTTGACACAAAACACAGAGATTTACTGTGAAATAACAAGATGTGTTGCTTATTTACTAACCTCTATGTACAGGAACACGCTATACTATAGCTACTGATAAATAGACATACCTCCCCTATGAGAGAATTGCCTTCAATAAAGGATGGAGTCACATTTCCTGCTACTATCCAGCCCATAAAAGATGAGAGCAAACCTTTGTCTCCATGGTAACCTAAAGCACTCTAATAGACAACAAATTTAAAAATGAATCCACAACTGATTTGAAGAAGGTTATTTTATTATCAACTGACAGTGACTGACCTTGTGCTGTTGGTAGAGAAGTTTCTGGAGACATTCCTCTTGTTGGTGAAGAAATGCAGCACGGCAAAGATGGTCCAGAAGGTACAGGACTGCTCTATCTCGATGCCAGAAGTTCTGCTCGGTCAAAACCTGAAGCCAGAACTCAAGAACAGCTACTACCCCAACACGCCCAGGTCTGGAACTCTCCAAAATATGGGCCTAAAAAATTATAAAAGCCCTAAGCTGTGAGCTAACACAATGACATTCAATAAACAAACAATGCACAATCTCAGGAATCTACCTGGATCACACTATTCAGGAATTTGATATTTTCACATGTAGAGATGCCAATGAGATGCTGGGCCACCTTCTGTGTGACCTGCTGGGTCACACCCTGAGTCCCACTATCCAGCTGCAAGAAAAGCTGAATGCAGCTGAGAAACCTGATTAAAATCAGAAGAGATCAATTCAGACAAAGAACCCAAAATGCTCACATGATTAACTTAATGTTAACTTAACGTTAACACAACATCAAAACACACATTCCATAGCATGCCAGCAAAGCCTTAGGGTTGTTTTAATGCATTTTTAATATTAACAGTTTATAGTATATTTTGTTAGGGTTTATGTAATTGGCTTTGCATAGTTTTGGCACAGTTGCATAGTGTTGGTATAGTTGCATAGTTTTGGTGCTATATTTTATAATAATCAATGTTGTAGTACTTCACCACAGCCACTCTTAAAAGTCATTTTATAGTGTATGGCCATTTTTTAAAGAAAAACTCAATGTAGTAACCCAGAAATCATTTTATGTTTTATATGGAGATGAAGAAGATCTCACAATATAAGGAGAAAAAGTTCTTAACTGTTCGTTTTTGAGCAGGTAGAACTGGCAATGGTAGACCAGAGGCAGAATGTTTTCCAGTATGTGCACTGCAGCTTTGAGATGACGAGACTGAACCAGAGTCTTCAGCAGAGATATTCCATCACTGCAGAACTTCTCCAAACTGACAACAGTAAAACAAAGCTGAAGATCAATTCATGTTGTTTCAATCTTTATAGTCCTGTCATGCTGTAGTCACAAAACTTAACACTTTTAGCACATCTGCTAATTATATTTCACAACAATTCAGTGTAAGTAATCTCTAGGGCAGGAAGATAAGTCTTTATGAACCTGTGCCCAATGGTGGTCATATCAATAGCTAGAAAGCAACCAATGGGGATGCCTGCTTTGACAGCTTTGAAGACAGGATGCATGGTGGGAGAGTCTGTGATCTCAGGCACACTGGGGGCACTGGAGGAGGGCAGGGGGCACCACACATCCTGAGGACTACTTTCATTAGCATGGAGCTTCAGCCTTAGAACCAAATCCCAAGCCCACTGGTTAAAAGAGGATTCCGGAGTCTGACCGAGTCGCACTACATTAGCCAGGTATGACACCTACAAAGAGGTATAATAGAGCACGTGTGAGCTGAAAACAGTTCAAATAATTGCTACTGGGAAGAGAAATTCATTTTTTAGGGGTAGGGGTTTTAGTAATATTAGAAAAGATGGGGTCAAAGTTTAGTATTTGATATATATCAGACCTGTTTAATGCCTTCTGATAAGATGCCACCATATGGTTTATCTGTGAGGTATTTTTGATATGCTTCAATGACCAATAGGGCAACTTCACTGTGCAAAGAAGCTGGTAGAACAAGGCAACCATTCTGTGGGTAAAGCAGAATGTATCAATTTTTAACCTGAATATGTCATGCTGTAACCTGAAAAGGTTAATGCCAAGATTACTCAATAACAAAATATAAACAATCAATGTATTCATTCCATTATTATATTGCATTTGTGGGTGCTATATTCTATTTGTATTATATTCCATTTTAGGCTACTGTAGGTAAGAAGCTAAGTAAAATATCTGTCAATATTAATAATTCACACTGACAGGTTGAAATCCCCAGTTGAGGCCCTCTAGTATGATGCAGGCTAGTCTGTTCTCCACTGCAGTAAGACCAAAGTTCAACAGCCAGTCTCGGATTACCCCAACCTCAGCTTCAGCTGGAGTCCACAAGTGTAAAGGCAACTCCTTAAACAGGTACAATGAAACCTAAACAATAAACAAACATGATTATTCAATAGTAAAGCTTAGATTTTATTCCCACATTCATGACTAAACTGCTAATTTGATCCCTTTGATCCTCAATTAACATGTAAATGCATCCAAAGAACTGTATTTTAGAGTGTTACATGCACAAATGTTAGTGTTCATTAATTTCTAATCACCTACAGCCATCAATAATGAAGTGTGCATCACTCACCATGCCTACTTTCTCTATGGTCTCTTTCAGTCTCTCCAACAGTACAGAGATGATGTGAGGGTGGGCTGTCGCTATAGCAGCCAGCAACTCCCGCCCCACCTTGGAGAAGATTTCTCGTGTGGCAATACTGACATAAGATACCTTAAAGAAATAATCACCCATTTATAGCATCTTTAAGGCAAGAGCAAGAATGAAAGATGTCTTCATGAAACTATTGGGACAAATAATTAGCATAATATGATAGCACATAGACTTCTGTAGATCCACTATATTTATCTGTAACTCAAGCAAGCAAAAGACAGAGTAAAATTACCTTGTATATCTCTAACACAATGGTCCTGATGAACTCGGGGTCAACATCTGTGCGTCTGGGTTGGGCCATGTGCGCAAACGTGGTCAACAGGCAGATTCCATCTGAGTTGTTTATCTCTGACAGCCAGTTCTCAAACTTCTCCTGATGGCTTGATTCTGGACACAAATAGACACCCTCTAAGTTTTTCCTTTAAACCATTTTTTTGTGTTTTTAGCATTGGATGTGTAGGGCATCTCACCTCTGAGCCCCTGGATACAGTCGTCAGCACTCAAGATACAGCTTAGCTTCTCCAGACCGTCTGTCTCTGCACACTGCATGATATAGAAGATCTTCCAAAGCATGGAACTGGACAAGGTGCCATATGGCATCTCAGACATGAATAGCCATATGCCCAGCCTGTGAATGAATAGAGTTACTTACAATGAGGGAATAGGAACAGAGTGAATAGAAAGTGAACAGGACAAGGGTAAAGTGCAAACCAGATTCGAACCTAATTCTCCCACATGAGCACCAATGCTTAATATCTGGAGCATGTGTACTTAGCTAGGATTATCCACATTTTTCTAGGTTTAAAACATCTATCAAGACATCTTTAAAAAAAGATCTTCAAAACAAGTGAAAACCTCTGAAGCATATGCTATTTACCTCTTGGCCTTAAGCACGTGGAGCACTGCTCTTAGGAAAAGATGGTCAAACTCCACCTGCAGCTTCTGCATTGAGAAGGATTGTTCCTGCATTGTGGTCCTGCTCACACCTGTAAAGCTGATGTACTGCGCCCAGTGGTCACTTACGTAACATAGCGTCATGCTAGAATGAGTGAAAGAAAAACATTCTGTAAGTAATGGTTGAAAACATAAAACTTAAATACTTGATACCAGTAGCTACTTAAGTTGTATAATTTTTTTAAATGTTAAAATACTTGCTCCTACTTCAGTTAAATATGCAGAGATAATTTTGATGTCAGAAGAAGAAAACAAACAAATTTTTGCAGTTCTGTTTGGTAACATCAGAGGCATGCCACTTTGAATTAATTACAAATTAAATGTAACTGACACAATAGTATCTAATAATTAGAACATATGTAACAGCAGAATGTTTATTTTGTTTATTCAAGTTTACAGACCGTATCATGTGACCAATCCTCTTTACAAACTGCCGATAACGTGCTCTGTTGTAGGTCTGCAGGCCGACGGCCAGCAGTTCGATTAGTGAGGAGGCAAAAGCAAATATTTTCATCATTTTTTGACTGGTGGTGGCTTGAGGCTGATAGTCACCTATGGGTAAGAGCAGCATTGTTAAGATAACATGATTATTTGAAAAACAATAACTTATACATACCATAATTGTCAACTGAGAATGTAGAAGACATTGAATATAGAATTCTTGCAATGTAATCCTATAAAAATAACTTTACGCATTTGTGTGTAGTTTAGTTTTAATAGAAAGGGAATACTGTTACATACTATACTGACTGGTAGGAAAAAATCACTAAGATCTGTTGATATTTCTTTAGGGCATAATGACAGCCTCACCTCTAGAGCAAATTCCTAGTAAGTGTTTAAAGAGCTCATCAAATGGAAACTGAGAGAACAAAGATATCAGATCATCCTCAGACAGCAGCATCCAGCTTGTTTCTGGGTCTTCATCCTGTGAAGATTCAAGAGAGTGTTACAGCAGTTATTATCACACATTTGGCCTGTCAGAGGTTCTGAAACCTATAAGAAAACAATTCCTTAAAATAGGCTATGAAGTAGTATGAAAAATATGCAGACAGAACCATTTAAGTTCCAAACTTAACAGCATAAGATATTAATGTGAACCCTAGACCAGTAATATGCTTATGCATAATGATTTAGAAATAAATCAAACAATATATTGACTTTTAAAGCTACAGTTTATAATGCATACACAAATATTTACCATAATATTGTCTTTAAATGATCTTCATTTGTTTTTTAAACAAATCTTGATTTATGAAATTAACTGAGATTAATCAGAAAAAAGAATCAATATTTTTTGTAATTAATTACATTACCTATTTTATTGACTGACAACCACAATAACATAATGGTTCTCAATCACAAAATTATGCATAGCAAGAAAACCATAAAACAAGATGGTGGAGTTCAGAGAGTCATTGTAAATAGGTGCTGAACAGGTATGTCAGATCCATGGACACTCACTTCCTCTCCACCCTCATCCACAAGAGTCCAGTTACCAGAGGCAGGTCCTGAAAGACTGTTGTTGCCCTTTGTGTCGCTGGGCTTCATGTGTCCCAGGAAGTCAGCACGGTGCCTGCATGGTCACACAGCTTTATATTCAGTTAAATGCAGATGTATATTTGTTTGCATACATAGTATTAGCAATCCAGTGATTGGCCAACATATGTAACTTGGTCCAACATTCAATCAACAGCCCCATTGCTGCACCCTCATGCAACACACATCCATCTGGTTCAACCCTGCTTCTAGAAGTCGTATATCTAGTTACATATCAAATCTCAATACTGTTCATACTATAAGGTAATGATCTAACAATAACAGGTGATATTAAAGGACAAAATGTAAACAAATGTGAGCTCAATCTAAGATAATTATTACCTCGCTGGAGACATGAGAATAGCCAGGGCCTGCATGAAATGATACACCCCTGATGGGTTATTCAATACTTTAATCTATGGAAGAAAAACAGATTAAATGTTTTATTAAAAAAAGCAGAATATTAAATTATTGAATACAATTTTTGATTGATAGCATTTTAGGACAACAGTGTTAATTATGAGACCCAAAGTACACTGTATTAAACACAGTAAAGGTTTGTTTCCGCACCTGTAGGAATGGCACAGCCCATTTTCCCACTCCTGCTGGGCAGCAGAGCAAGTGATTTAGGATGAACAGATGATCTCCTGTAGAACCAACCTGATGCAGCACACACACCTGTGTGAAAAAAGCTTTTAGGTTTCACATGATCTAATAACCAATGTAAAGTAATGTAAGGGCATTAATATTCTAGCTGTTCATAGCTGCATAAATGAATTATGTATTACATTTTTGTAGGTACATTTTAAGAACGTCTTTCTTATGGTGATAATATTTTCCCATATTATCAATGTTATCCTGATATTAATGACTCATGAGCTGGTGTCTGGGATCTTTACCAGCCTCTGCAGCCAGAGATGGACATCAGTCTGAAACTGAGAATCGTCAAGAACCCGCCGGGTAAAGATGAACAGCACGCTGATGCTTTCCTTCAGCGGTTGCAAAGAGGACGGCTGAGACTTTGAACCCACTTAGAAGTTCAATGCAAAGGCAAACCACACAAAAATCAATAGACAGCATGGACTGAAAATAATAATATAACACTATGAAAACTGTAATAATATTTCAATGAGGGTCTAATATGTCTCTACTGTACTTCCAACATCTACACTATTTCACAGATGTTTTTCAGACAGTCCAGGACTGACATGATTCACTGTATCTAACCACATGAAAGCAGTGTAAAGTTAAGACTTATCAGTGTGGGCTTGCCTGTGCTTGTATCTTGTATAGCCACACTTTTGGTGGTGGGGTTACTGCTGAGCAGGTGGTAGAGATAAGACTCCACTTGCAGACGGGACAGAATGGAGGTGTAGGAGTGTAGGGTCACTGTCTGATGCAGTATTTCTGCTTTTGCAGCAAACAGATGTTTCAGATCGGCTATTGCTGCCTCATT
>JAZGTJ010010730.1:0-17762 GCA_036877575.1 Botia almorhae
AAGGGTGAGTATTTTACTGCTCATTTCATTTTTTGGTGCAGTTTCTTTTTTAAGTTAAAAAGACAGGATGGCAGGATACACTTTCTACTAAGTTGTGTTAGTAAACACATTCCATAAACATTCATGTAAATAGTAACAAATGTTTACATAATGCATGTCAAACTTTGCATGTTCTTTGCGCACACATTTTTTCTCGACATGAACTTCTCTTACAGCTGTAGTTTATTTTGATGGTTCTGAACAAACATCAACATGAAACACAATTAGGCCGAGCCTGATAAGAACCATCCACCATCTGTCTGCACGGGCTGCGTTTGTGCATTGAGCAGAGATTATGATGGACTTGAAGAGGATTTCTGTAATTCAAGAAAAATGCTCCTCCTAACACTCCGCAGATTGATGGAGGCTTTGTGTTGCTTACACAGGCTGCCAGAGCTCTGTGTCTCCAATCTCATCGTTTTAATAAACACACATTTACGCTATCTGGTATACAGACCTCTGAGTGTTTCACTTACATGTGAGTCTTTACAGCTGTTGTAGAAGTATAATGTATTTCCACATAAGCAGGTCCACAAACGGCGAGCTACCTGCACGAAGATACAAAATTAAACACGAATTTCAACCTTCTCTTGTGTGGAAAAGCAAACATGAGCACAACCTTTAACAGTCACTGATGTCAGTTTACAGTACAACTGTTTTGATCTTTACATATAGTTTCTATTTCTCCATAAATGCAAATCAATGGGATTATCTGCTGAGTCCACTATTCACTATTTATATATTTAAGCTATTACTTACATATAAAACACCAACAGAGCGTGACCAGACTCATATTAATTTTATTCTGTGTGACACAAAAAAAGATATTTTGAGAAATGTCTTAGTGGTTTTGTGTCCATACAATAGAAGTCAATGGGAACCACTAATATTTGGTTACCAACATTCTTCGAAATATCTTCTTTTTGTGTTCCAAGTCATACAGGTTTGGAATGACATGAGGGTGAATAAATCATGGAAGAATTTTATTCTATTAAATGTATTACTTATCATTGGGGATTTGGTTAAACCACTGACCTGAAGTATGATCAATACTAATATTATTTCCTGACTCGGTAAGTTCTGCTTTACTTTGACACTGTATAATTAATAATACACTTCAGTCTGACAGCTATGAAATCTCTCTCTCTCTCTCTCTCTGAATGCAGCTAATTCAGACTAACAGTATATTTTGGCCTTCTAAACACATGCATGACCTGCTGGTGTCTGCAGCCTCACTGTGCAGTTTAATGCTCGTCTGTGTGTAATTCTCAGCTCTGATCTCAGTAGCTGCTCAGTAGCAGCTCATGGCTCCCTAGGGCACCACCATGACCCGGAGCACAGCTGTCTCAAATCTGAGACCCACGACCCCACACTGTGCACCTGAACCCACGTATCCCCCTCTGAGTATTTACTCTGGGATTCATTTGGGTATGTGGTCCTCTTTGTTAACACCCTTTCCCACTGTATTCTTTTTAAAAACAAAACTACAATTTTATCCCTCCATTATCCGCATGTATTACGTCTACGTTTGTTATCTGTACATTGTACATTGTATTAAGATACAATGTTCAGTATTGTACTGTTGTACTGAGATTGTACTGAGATGATCTACTAATATAAAAACAAATCCGTCAATCTGCATAACGCTGAAAGTCATTTCAACTAACGAGAAGGTTCAGAATCTTACCCTGCAGATAACAGTAAATCACTGACACTTGTAATGTGATGGGTGCGCGCTACAGTGGACGCGCACACGGCTGGTGAGCTGTGGGAGACGCACGGATTCACTTCACCACGCGTTTTGGACGATGTGGTCCGCATTAAGGTGTGTCCGCTACTCAGTGTTAGCAGGAATTTAAAGCACTCAACACATGCAAGTACGCACAATTAAAGCTCACACGAGTTCTGTGATGTGTTTACTGGACTGTCAGACGGCCCCGTTACGCACGCCACAGATCTCAAAATATTTCATCGATTGTTGCAATTAATATGAACAGGCAACATTCGAGTTTAGTGGATCGCTTGACTTTCCAGTGTTATAAGATTTAATCATTCAACACCTCGCCCATATTTACACAACACGCACAAGAAGCGTGTGCCATGCATTGCATATGCCCGCTCTGCGTTACTGTCTATCAAACAAGCTACTGGCATGACAATGTAGCACCGTGTTCACTCACCTTCTCCTTCGGTCCTCTCTTCTCCAGATAGCCCTCGTAATAGCAGGGCGGCAGCTGCGCTCTCGGGTTGCCGGTGCGCGGACTCGCCGCAGCCGCCATGACTCCAGCAGCACAAGCCGGCACTGACAGACAGCGGCGGGGACAAAGAGCCGCGGATGATGCGCTGCCGGAGAAGCGACACGCCTTCTTTAGTGTGAGAGATGGACGGGACTGGACACGCGTGATTAATCCCGTCACTGACACAACGCGCCGCGCAGACCCATCACATCCAACATGGCACTCCGCGATTACATTCTTCCCCGAGGGCGTTCTTACACTATCTTTATATTTCAGAACGTGTGTGTGGATATAATGCTGGTCAGCGTTATACTGTAGCCACACGCATTATATATCATTATATATTAATTCAGTTTTATTACAGTGAGTTATTTCAATATATATTATATTATAATTATAATAATAATATTATATTATACGTATTATAATATATACTAATTAGTATACATATTATACTAATACGTATATAAACACACACACACACACACACACATATATACAATGTAATATTGGGCAATACTATATAACACTGTATAAAGTACATATTTACAGTACAGTACAGTACATATACCTCTAGTATAACACACATATATACAGTAAGCTGTTAAAACAACAGAAACAAAAGCAGTCAGACAACAGAAACATTTTCTACATTTATTAATGGTAAATATATACAGTGTTTTTTTAGACCTGAATAACAGTACATTAATCATATACATATTCTTTACCATGAAATACTGATTTAAAGAAAACTCACTCAATACTTTCTGAAACATACGACTACTGTAAAATCTGATTTTACTTTCAGATCTGATAATGTTCAGCAGTTACAATAAAGCCACAATCCCAATTAGAATAATCAGACTCTTGTCTATCATAGACCAAACACTCAATATGACTATTAACTGTAGTGTAACCAACATCAAAAACAGCAGTGAGACACTTTACCATGTGGAGGGACTTCAAAGCAGCATAGAGAAAATAGAGCACTAAATCAAAAATATGCTTTCTGTGGGCAGATCTGGGATCAGCATCCCTCACCCACATCATAAAGCTGATGCTTCAATGTTTATGCCTAAATGTGGTCACACCGGTTTCTTTTTGGGTCATAGAGAGAGAGAGAGAGAGAGAGAGAGAGAGAGGCTGACAGAGTTTCCTGCTGCTGGTCTGTTATATGTCTGTTATCTGCAGTTTATTTGAGTAATGGTAATGGAGTAACTTCTGCTCTTTTGTCATGGTTCATGGCCTGTGGTGACACACACACATACACACACACACACACATACACACACAGACACACAGACAGGCGTCAAACACTGTGTGTCTGTTTTGATGCTTTCACACTGTTTCTTTAGAACTTGATGCTGCACTTTTTCCCTGAAGCTTTTAATAGCAGCAGTGTATCAAGAATTCTCATCACAATTCCAAAAAATGGTTCAGACAGAAAGAAGGAAGTAATCTGATCAGGTTCACCTGAACCTGCCCTGGACAATGCTGGAAATCTAAACTGGCCCAGTTTCTCTCCCAGGTGTGTCATTTAAAGATATAATTACTCCAGGAGAACTACAGGACAAACATCACTGTCATTTAAAACTGAGTTATTTAGGTTCATACGAGCGGAGCTGCTACTGGTGTTTGTATACTGTACCAGTAATATCATAAAGTACATTAACATACCAGAATACAACTAATACAACAGAAACACAACTCACAATGACTTTAAATATAGAGATACAAGAGCCATGTAAATATCAAAGTTCAGGTAGAACTCATTTCTATGGAAATCATTCATAGATTCTCTTATGTAAACTGAGGTCAGTGTGAACATTTGCTTATAAACAATTTACACAGAAATTTGTTCCGCTCGTGTCACAAACAAGGACCAGTGAGCTGAGCTGACGGTGAAACTACAACATGCGGGTTATAAAGAGTTCCTCACGTGTAACTATATGTTGAAGAATGAGAGACAGAACTGATTCAGGGTCAGTGGTCAGAGGGAACTTTTAAATTCCCTCTTTAAAGAAATATTAATCACAATAAAGAGGACAAACCGGAAACCAGAGATAAAGACAAACAGAACCAGTATTGAAGCAACTCCGTTTCTCTTTCCCAACATCCATGTGGAACCACAGAATCAGAGGAATATTATAAACCTTGAGATAAACAAGCCGTAACTTTGTGATTTTAATCTCGGGATAAATAAGAAAAACTAAACTCTAGTTTTTTTAGTTCATCAAACAGATTTAAGCTTCTTTACATAATTATCATTTCTTACACTATTTTTTTAGATTTTTTTTAAAGCTCATGAGAAGAAACTATTTTGTTTTTTTTTAAATCCCTAAAACAGTAACATTACATTACCTTAGAATCAACATTGGTCTAATTAATTATGCACATTAAAGTGTAAATTTAACAGAAAGCATTTGAAATCTTTCTAACAAAGCTGGCTTTTGTTACAACTTTATAGATATAAAGTTAGTTAATTGTTCGTAACCTAACCTAATAATGTCCAAACCAACTGCATTATGAAGTCAAACAAGTAATTTTCAAACAGTTAGTTATGTAAGTTACAAGAAGGTCACACCCTGTAGGCGTTGCACCAATCAGAAAACGCTGAGCTGTGATTGACAAATGCCAGCAAACATTATGAAGTGTTGTAATCAAATCTGGCCGCTAGAGGGCAGTGATAATCAACAGACGCTATTGTAGGAAAACAATATGAAAAGAAAAATAACCCCTAACAGGTAAAACAGATTTATTTTGTCACACTTTTATGTCATCCACTTTATTTGAGGGGATTTACGGAGAAAACACATATATATTGTCATCATCCTAAACAAGTCAAAAGTGCAGGTAGTGAAACGGAAGTCACATGTTTTCCTCACGTGTCTGTACCTGATGCTCTGGTCTTCATTTCCTGTACCTGATCAGCGCCTGATGGGCACCATCACCTCCACATAGTTACAGGGGAACAGCCCGGTCTGGCCCCGTATGGTTCCCTCGTACCAGTTCTCATCGATCTGATTGGTCAGTGTGATGATCTCGCCCTCGTAGAACGCCAGCTCCCCGTCGTTCTCTGGTTCAAAGTCGTACAGCGCTTTACAGCATGGCTGATCTGTCGCTATGGAGACCAAAGAACGGATGAGGTCAGGGAGAAAGAGGGAGAGACAGAAACAAACTATTGAATGACTATTAGATGATCATCTGCAAAAGGTATTTAAATGAAAACTTGAGTATAAAACATGACCTGAAAGTCTTAAGAAATAGAATCTGAAATATGATCTAATGCTTTCTTTTCTCTGAAGCAGTAATAAGTGCCCAAAACACATTTCATTAATGGCTGTATACTAATTTGCTGTACTTTACACTAAAACATCTTTATTATACACTAAACACAGGTGGCAGATGGATGAGGTTTATCTTGAGAAGATAACGAGGAGTGAACTGTCAGCTCATGGGTTTTATTATGAGTGTGAGAGAGTGATACAGGTGCTCGTGTTGAACACTGTTTCACAGAGGAGTCGACACAAGAAACATGTGCTGCCACACATACTCAGTGTGTGTGTGACTCACAATGACGATGTTTGTGTGAAGATGGCCTGCTGAAGGAGGGGGCCGCTGGAGAGAGAAAAACAACAGTCAGTTTCTGTCTGGTGTGAGACACTTTAAAACACAACACTTGTGTTTAATGTGCTCCAAAACTCTAGTGATGTTTCTTAGAGAAGGTTCCATGTTACTGGTCCCACACTCACCCCCATAATGCCATTAAAACTCTTTAAAACTCATTTACCAGCTACTGTTACCAAGCTGTGGAACACAATGTGGTTAAAGTTTGCTGCATGGTAAAGCTAGTTAGAAGACTAGTATGGAAGTTTATCTGAGCAGGTGAGCTCACCTGAGGATGAGTAGGAGGGTGGGGACGCTGCAGGACTCCACCCTCCATTAGAATCTTCAAGTTCTGAATGATCAAAACTGGGTCTGGACGCTGGCATTCGTTTCTGACGGGGCTGTGATGAGGCCTGCTGCACTCTACAGAGCAACACACACAAACACACACACAAACGGAGATAAAAGCATCTCATCAGAAGAAAGAACATTAACTCTGAGAGGTTAAACAGAGAGCTCCCACCTCTCTCTCATCTTCTCAGCGAGCTCCTCCAGAACTTCCACAGACTGTCTGTGAAACTGCAGCTGAGACTCGACCAGAGCAGCGAGCTGACTCACCTGCTCCACCTGAACACACACACACATGTTGGAATGTGTGGTTTATGAGGACTCTTCATAGACATAATGGTTTATAGACTGTATAAGCTGTATATTTCATCCCTAACCCTCACCTACACTAAACCCAACACTTACAGAAAACGTCTGACTTTTTAGTAMTKAACTGTACTTTTTAGTACTTGTTAGTAAAGTCACTGTTTAGTAAGTTTTTTAAGTGATTTGGTCACATTGTTATACACATCATTATACACATTTGTGTCCTCGTAAACCACACACACACAGAAACAGGAAGTATGAAACATTCTGAGGAGGAAACATGGCAGTTGGTGTAGTGTGATGAACTCCTGCATGAAGCGAGTCATGTGACCTCACCATTGTGCTCTTGATGAGAAATGTGAGCTCTTCATTTTTCTGGCATCTTTCTATGATGTCAATAACAAATTTCAGTGGTGATACATTTTAATTCATTCTATTTTATTTATATTGAATTCCTCAGCAGAAACATCTCATGATGATGAAATGAAGACAGCAGCGAGACGTCTGGAGGAGACTGACTGAACACCTGCTAGTACCTTTAAATCATGTCACGTATGTCATCAACTCAACATTCCTACATTGACCACACAATACATCACGTTAACTGGATTATTTGTGCATGAATAAACCTGTACATTATATACATTTATGACAAAAGTACAGTTTCGACTGTATTTAGTATCAGACCTTGCTACAGTAATGAAACAGGAAATGACACCACTGTACTGAATACTGTCAATATTCATGTATGTGTAAGTTTATATGATATAAAATACCATAGTATAACCACGGCACATGTCTAACACCATGGAAACATCATGGTACTTTTTGTTACTTTTCTGTAAGTGGTGACATGAATGAGCGTGTTTAGTTACAGTGTTTGGCTTTGGTTGGGCAGACAGTCAGAAATATCTCTGACATTTTAGTGTTGCTTTAATGGTCATAAAACAGACTCATACATCATTTCGCTCAGCAGTTGCTAAGCGACTGTGGAAAAAGGCCTAAATCGGTGCTGATGCGGACCGATGCTCATCCCAATGAAAACACTTAACAGCAACTCAAAGAATTAATGACAGCACATGATCTCTGGATTGTAAAAGGTTTTAAATGGGGAGTCACGACTGAGTCAGACATCATTTCATCTGCTCTGACTGTTCTGTGGCTTTAAAACACAACAGCACACTCAGACTTTCTGAAGAGATCTCACGTCAGTATCCAGAAGGTTCTGCATGCTGGTCTCTGCTGCATCCTTGGACTCCTGGAACTTCTCCATGGCCATCCTGAGCTCCTCGTCCTGGATCTTTCCCTGACGCTTCTTCTTGTAGTCGTAATCCAACCGACGTCCCTCCAGTTTCTTCAGGTGATGCTGAGAAACAACCAAGAAATATTTGCAACAGCTGCACACAATATACACGCCAAATTCACACTGATAATGAGTGTGAACACCAGAACTCAGAGGTTAGCCAATCATAACAGAGGTCAATCATATATAAATCATTTCATTTTAAAAGTACAGCAGAAAATAAACAGACAGACAGCAGAACGTGGTCATGATAAACTGAATGAAGACTGTTTCTGGATGGTTGTGTGTTCTCACCTGTATGTCTTTTAAGTCTTTGTCGACTATAGTTTGGAAGGGGTCGATGAAGTTCTGCTTGACATCAATATCCAGAGAGTCCTTCACTTCTGCCAGTCTCTTCATGGCTTCTCCCATCTCCACTAAAGCTCCACCTACAGAACATACACAAACATCTCACTTAACATCTAAGAGCAAACTCTGAACACTGTACACGTGCTAATTATAGTGTTTTATAAATGCTTGTGTGAGACGCTTGTGTCTATTCAACCTCCTCTTACCAAAATTGGTGTCCTCCCCCATTTCCCGGCCATAGCGGAGCATACACTCTCCCAGAAGTCCTTCTGCCTGTGGGTATTCTGGACCCTTCACCTGCCCTCGCATCTTAGACATGGTGTTCACCATGGTCAGCCGTGCTCTCGATGCTACACAACACACAAAGATAACACACTGTAACACAGATGAAACTGTATACAGTACAACACTGATTATCTAAACAGTAAAGAATAAGAATAATATCAGCTCTATTCTTTAATAATATATTATCTATATTCAGTCAGAATATCTGAACAGCTGATCAGTATGTATTAATCTGAATCAGTGAGGTTGAACTGCTGCTCGTCTTATATATTAACATCTTGTGTTTCAGATACAAATGGTGTTTCAACAACGTAAAGGTGTTGATGTTATTAAAATGTACACTATTAATCATTATAAACACTGTACGGAGCTCTTTTTATTTTGACACGGTTGTGCACAAATATAATTTCAGTGAGTTCTCTGGTTTTCTCCAGTGTCACATCTGTGTGTTTTACCCGGGTTCGGCTGCAGGTATTCTGTGGTCTTACAGAGCACGTCTGATATGGCTTTACTGGTGATGTCAGCCTTCTGTAAAGCACAAAGATCAGAGACCAGGTGTGTGAGTTTACATCATACTGTCAACACAGAGACTCGCTCACACAGACAAAGACATGGAGCAGGTCTGAATCACTGCTCACACCTTCAGAAAACACAGCCGTTCAGAAACCTGCCTGCAGCGTAAGCGTAAGCTGAACTGTCAGGATCTTAGACCTGTTGTTGTGAAGTACCACATGACCTAAGTTTGTGAAGTTTATGTAATGTTAATTACTAATGTTAATGTAATGTTATTATTTCCAATACTACAGTTAAATGGAAAGGCTTGTGACTTTTCACCATAAAAGCAGTAATAAACTTTTATCATTTAAATGCTTATATATTTAATCAATGGTATATGTTATTATTATAATGAATATAACTATTAATCATACTTCAATATGTTAAATCAAGTACAAATGATAAGAGGTTATTAAGAGTGAGAATCAGTCTCATCTGAAACAGTATGTAAACATTTGATCAAAGTGTCTCAGTCAGGCAGTCAGGCCTCTCACCTCGAAACACATCACACATGCTGCTGAAAGCTTCAACATACAGATACATCAATTTAATATTGAGATATTATTACAGATTATTATTTATTAGATATTATTTAAGATAAAAATGTATATTGGCTGATATTTACAGATATTTAAGCAGGTTAATCTTGAACGTTCAGTAAACAGTACAGAATGTGACATCACAAGCAAAAATTACCCTCTCAAGGTCCTTGAAGTCCTCATCCAGTTTAGTTCCTTCTGCACCACCCACTTTCTCACTCACCATCTGAAACACACCCGCATACATGCGCGCGCACACACACACACACACACACACACACCAGATACAATATTAGGATAATAAATGGATTAATTACAGACAACATGCAGAATTTCAGAGAACCGCAATGAAACCTAAAGCACGTTCCTGACACACCTCACTTCACATGATCAAGAATTACCACAATAAACACTTGATGTTTAGTAAATGTTCAGGGACAGAAAGAATCATCAGTTCTCACATTCTGGTGCTACAGCCTCAGGCTCACTCAGTTTAATTTCCGCCTGCACTTCATGGTATAGAACTCTGTTCCCACAAGGCCTGTTCTGAGCTGCAATATTCTTCACATTAAAATCTAAAAGAGCATCAAGTTGTAGGTGCTGCAGCCGTCGCAGGTTTTAGTCCTGTGTGCAACGGCTGCTTGCTGTAGCATGTTAAGTTGTTTTGGAGCTATAGCTGATGCAGCTCCTCATCGGAGATCCTCCTGCTGTGCATCACAAACTCTCTCACTAACATTCTCCACTTTCATGAGCTAAATAATGTCCTTCACTCACAAACACAGGCAGTTACAGTAAACAAGACACCTTTAATGTACTGTATCATCCCAAAGAGAAAATATTCAGAAACAAACAGCAAGCTCATCTCATCAGCGTTACAACAGATATAAAACTCTTAGTCATCATGACTTATTTGCTTCATTTGGCACTTGTGTTTATCTGGCACACATGTTTATCTGCTGGTTTTGAGGTGGGACATTTACATTTTAGGTCAAACCTTTAAAAATGAATCTTAAAAAACAGGTTTATATAAATCTGTCTGTCCCTATATATAACTAAAGCATAGATATTTTATTTCCAATAAAACATTCATAATTCCCCTCACAAATTCCTGTGTTTATATGTAAAAGGCACAGGTCTCATTTTCAAATGGACAGATGCTGAACACATAAAACACACAACCAGCCTGTTCCTGCATTGACATTTTAAACATTTAAACCAACAGATTCAAAGCATCATGTGACACAGATAGAGAGTATAACATTCATAACATTTAAACAAACAAACAAACTTTAATACTAATATAGTCACCAATATAATGAGCAGCTCTACTGTTATCATGTAACATTTGTTTATGAAAGTTCTGCATGCTTTGATATTACAGGGAAGTCACTCGTTTGTAAAGAAACTACAGACCTGTTTATATAATTATCGAACACAACATTGTCACAAACCTACATGAACAAAGAGTCGACACATATCAGCTTTACATAGCAGGAAATGTACGAACTGAAACGCTCACATGAGTTTACTTCAAAGACTGACCAATGACAGTGAAGCAATAAACCATTCCCAAAAGAGTGGGATCAAACTGGAAATGTGAATAAAAGTAAAATGGACTGAAAATGGGCAGGTGGTAAGAGAGAGAGTGAGAGAGAGAGAGAGGGAGTATTACAAAGGGAAAGATAAAGGCAACAGGCTGAAAGAAAACCGGTTGTTGGCTAGTTCTGTTTCGTAGGCGTGTACAGGAGTGAAAAGGAATCCAGTCTGGTGACTAAACTAAAATGAATTCCTCACACACACCTGTAATGAATCCTTCTGGACACACACACAAACACACACACACTTTTGTACAGCTATCTTTTACAGTTATCACCCTCTCGATACCCATGGAGATTGGGGAGTAGATGTTTTTTCCCTTTACCTAATTGTAATCTCTAACCAAGTCCTTCACTGTGACGGTTTACACACTCTATGCCTGACCCACACTCTACGCCTGACCCACACTCTACGCCTGACCCACACTCAACGCCTGACCCACACTCTACGCCTGACCCACACTCTACGCCTGACCCACACTCTACGCCTGACCCACACTCTACGCCTGACCCACACTCTACGCCTGACCCACACCTGAACACAAAACTATATGCATTTTTACAATTTCCTGCTTGCCTCTAAAACGATGTATTTACATAACTGTGCATTCTGCTTGTGAAGACAAAGCTAGCTTGCCATTGCTAGCCTCTGTGAAATTGCCTCTAAATTCAGTTTATAAACTGAGCTTATATTTTCCACAAAGAGAGCTGAATTTATTCATTTATTTGCTATCATAAATGACTCCGGTCCTGTTGTACAAGTGCTTGTGGTAAACTCACAATATGACTCTACAAAAGGTGAAGAATATCTTCAAAACTATGAGTACACAAGACTATGAGGAAACATACATTTGGTAAAGACAGACATGCACTATTAGGAAAACTGAGTTAAGCCATAACTATAGGCTTTCCTGTAGCTCAGTGGTTAGAGGTCATGGGTTCGATCCCAGGGATTGCACATACTCAAAAACAAATGTACAGTATAATGCAATGTAAGTCGCATAGGATAAAAGCGTCTGCCAAATGCATAAACGTAATCTTGGCATTTACTGTATCAGCTAGAAAAACAGTTCAGCACATATATATTTACCTGCAGGCTTCATTTCTCTCATAATCACACATACTGTATGCAAGGCTTGGTAAGATCCTTTAGCCTGATTCTTTATAACATGTAGACACACGCCACTCTTGTTTTGCTCGAGCAAAGAAGATAAAGAATTCTGGACTGATTTGGAGTTTTGTTGTGGAATTCTGGCCAAAACATCATGGAAAAACTCTGTGATGTGCATGTGAAATTTCATGTATAAAAGGGTGTGTGTTCTTTATGATAAATGCAGGATGGTATTCGAGAATATTGCATGGATGAATTCAGGTAACAGGAGCTGAGATTCTGAAATGCATATCGTACCAACCATACACTGAAATAAAACAGCCCCATTCATAACACAGGCGTTTCAACAAAAAACATTAACTGGAAAGCAAGACGTTCTACTGGTTCATGAAGTCATAACTTCGTACAAAGCATCACAGAGGCCTATGTGGCAAAATACGTTCCTAAATCATGTCACTGAGAAACTGTGTCGCATATTTACACCATGTTAGTATTTCTGCTCGTTGGTCAATGGCTAAACCCTCTTCAACAGAATATCAGTGTAAGACTCATCTGAACTGCTGCTGGCCAAGACTGCATGAGATGTCCATTACAAGCACCTGTTCAGTGTCATTCTGACCAGATCACAATATACTAGAACATGTTTCCATGAATAAAGTAACCTTTAAAGTCTTTTAAAAACACAGAACAAGTTCTCACATCCAAACTCAAAACTACACTCTCAGAAGCAAGCGCGCTAACTTCCTGGATAACTTCAGAAGATCAACAAATACCATCAAGATAACTTGAGCACTTGATTTGAAACAACTTCAACTTTGTCGCAGCAGTGACACAAATAAAAGAGAAGTGACCACACTGTTGTTTGTGTGTTGTTTTGTTGTTTGTTATGATCAGTGTGCAACACTTTCAGATTTGACACTGAAACTCTCACCTGACTCGCTTTATAAAACTGTTTCCTCAGTCCGGCGACAGACATCTTTCATCGACTCTGCTCGCGTTCACACAGATTATTTAATTCACAACGGTTTCAAAACCAGAAGTACTTCTTTAAAGCTGGTGACGATCTGTCGCTTCTTCTTCCTGCTCGGCCAGAGGTTCAACCTGCCGGACTCATCGAGCGTCACACCCCATCTGACGCGACGCAGCCAGAGCCATCTCATTATAATCCACGCGTCGCGTTCTCCTAGAAACCTTCTGATTGGTCGACCGACTGCGACGTCAAGATTCCGTCGCTTGCGTTGTAGCTATTAAAATTAAATCGGACTTTTTCAAATGCTTTTGTAATGTTTTGTTATATACACTTACCTATACGTATGTGCGTATGTATATACGTGCAAAAGTACACAAATAACACCTGTTATTCTCCCATAGTTTTTACACGGTTTACATATTTTATTAAGATAAATATCTACGGTGTCCCAGTAAAATTTAATTTAACAGACGTGTGAGTGTATGTATAAGAACTGCGTTTAGTAAACAAACCACAAGATAGAACAGCATTTGTTTTTAAAGAATAAAATCTTTAGTTTTTATTTTCTCTCATGTTCTGTTTTATATAATTCAGGCTGAAAGAACCTGTTACATTAGCAGAAGGAAAGGTCTTTGACACTTTGTGACTGACATTCACAAAAATATATAATTTTTATTATATATTTTTATATTTAAATATAGCTACAGAACACAGTGATCAAGAATACGGATCTCCTATTCGGTGCAAAGTGTGTGTCTGTGTGCATATCAGACGTGTGTGTGTGTGTGTGGTCGGCAGAGGATACTGGTTGAGACAGAAACCAGTTATCTCCCTGAGAATAAATCTTTTTTGTGATACACACAAAGCACAAATGAATCTTCTACAAAAAACAGAATGTTTTACATGAACATGTATGTGAATGAGAGATCATTTTCTGAACTGAAAGGCGTGCGTCAAGGCCTAAAGGTTGAATTGTTATAACAACACATCTCAGGATATATTATACACACAGAATTCTCATATTCATCAACCACTCCTTACTGAGCACCTCTGAGTGTCTCTCTAAACATGGCTGGGCAGACAAAAACATGACAGATTTTCTCTTGTTTCTTAAAGATGCAATCCGTAACGTTTTTTCTAGTTAAAATGAACAAAAATGAGTTATTGAGAAAGTACATAACACACCAGTGTTTAAAAGATTTCCTTAACTTACCCTGACTCGCAACAGTAAGCTTATAATAATGATTTAAAATTTGAGCTATTGATCTGGATACTAAATGGCAGGTGTGTGTAGGGTGTAGAGTATCTTGTTCATACTGAAGCTGTTTAGAATTTAAACTTGTCATCCATATCAAGTGAATCATTCCACTAACAACCTGCAATCTTATGTTTTGAACAGAGATGGCGTTAGAGAGGCAAACGTTACAGATTGCATCTTTAACATTGAACAGTATATCATTTCATACAGAATGCATGATCACTCATTTACTTGAGAAGTACCTAAAACCATTTGTGCAGTATATATATATAGTAGCACTATAACCAGTATTGTGAACCTTGACTCAAACGAGTTGCTAAGACCTCTGTCAAAACTCCCCCGCAGGTAACAATGGAAGGACGTGATGTCGGACACAGAAAGGAGAGCTCACAATTTACACAATAATACAACAGAAACTGCTGTCAACGTAGCCACGGCATTCCTGTAGCCAAGTAGCAAATCTGCGCCCCCTGTCTGAGGGTCTGAGAACAAAAATCAAAATCACTCGTTTGGGCCTTCGGTCTGTGAAAATAAAATGTACAGCTTGATTGTCTGAAGTTCAAGCACAATCCTACAGGAGGATGAGTCTCATATCACCAGGCTGAGGTCTTCAGAAAACACTGTTCTTTTGCCTCTTTGTGAAGAAGTCCCCATGTTACTTTGCTCGGAATAACATCCATCTGCTGTGAGGATTCCCGTCCGGAATTAACTGCTGTGAGGATTCCCGTCCGGAATTAACTTGCAACATTCATTCAGAACAAAATGGGTGGAAGTCCATCCAAAGTAGATAAGAGTTCTTTCTGTTCAAACCCACGTCACCTCTCTGGTCCTGAGAGGTTCTAGAGATGACTGGTGAAAGTCTTTTCTCCTTTCTCCAATAAACCTGCTCCACCTTTTCTCTCTCTAGAAGTTATAAACACTCCTATTCAAAATAATCACATAAATTAAATTAATTAATTTCTTTTACTTTTTTTAAAGTGGCATTTACAAGGGAAAGGGATTGTGGGATTGAGGTTTCTCATTGCATTAAAATGATGAAAACAAAACAAAACTTAAGGATCAGCACCAAACACTGTCCAAATGTGCCTGAACAAACAAGAGCATGTGGGGGCGGAATAACTGCTCTGAAAACTGTGTTTGCCGACACTTCACAGTCCGGCCAAAGTTTGCAAACCCCTTATATTTAAATCTTCATACTGCTTTAATGTTTGTGCTATTCTGGAGTTAAAAATAATAAGTTCCATAATGCACTGTTGCAATCAGATGATGTTAAAACAAATACAAATATGTATTAACAATTCTGTAAAACAGACAGCACAGGTATTTTAAAAGTGTCTCAGACAAATAAATGAATATGAAACAGAATCTTTCTAAAATGTTCCTAAAACATTGATACATATTTAATGTGAAAATGATGATTTCTTCATCAGGTTGGTTTTCTTTATTGTATCAAAAGGGGTTCACAAATGTTTGGCCATGACTGTCTGTTTGTAGTAATTACCAGCCTGACGCTCAGAAACAACTGACAAAACTACTGCATGTTAGAAAACAGTCCAGCAGAAATATACAAAGATTAAATACAAGTTAAGCTGTCAATTACCACAGAAAACAAATCAAATCATCTCTGTTTTTATAAAAGGACAAACAAACCAAAAATAAACAGTGACAGAAATGCACTTTTGAGTGCAGATTTGTCTGTGCATTTACAAACTAGGAGATTATATTTAATGCAGAACATTCCCTTTAAGCAGCACTGGTAATGTGTTAACTGCTTATATTGGTCCCTTAACGTTTACTGAACACTTGGGCACATCAGGTTTGTTTTTTGAGTGGGATTGTCAAAGTTGTTTTAAAAGCATAACGCAGAACAAAACGTGCGATATCTACATTCAGTCTAAAAACAAAATAAGTGCTAGAGTTCATGGGATACATTCATGTTTCGCCCGAGGTGAAAGAGCCACACTGATGTTGAACGAGTGACCTGGCAGGGAAAGATTAGTGACTATCAGCGAGTATCTTTTATCCTTTAAGGGTCTTGAGCTCTTCTGGAGGATAATGAGCTACAGTGTGCGGAAGAGACTTTGATCCTTTACAAATCATCATATACAAAACAACTCCTTTATCTTCCTGTGTACAGATTTGTTGAATGCCTAAACATCACCATGTTGGAACAAATGAAGGGCTCAAGCTTTCATCTGTACATACATTATAGTTCGGCAGTGTTTTCATGAAAATAAAAAAAAGCTAAAACAATCCCAGGAATCCAAGTATCTGTATGTTTTAAAATGGTTGCGTATTGGTTTGCGGGTTGCAAATTAACATAGAATCTAAAACACTTTGTTGGCCCCTGTGGCAGTGTGTGTGTGTGTGTGTGTGTGTGTGTGTGTGTGTATGTGTGTGTATGTGTGTGTGTGTGATTGAAGCAGGACTCGTATAGCATTATGTGAGTGTTTCGTGTGCACGGCTATGATGTAATACAGTGTACAATTCTCCCTGGACTGTTTTGGCGTTTAAAATGCCTTTGTTTTAAATGCTGTTTTTACTATAAATGATCTTTTACTCTCTCTTCACTGCACACTCTTTTGTAATTTCACCCCTCACACTCTTTCTTTCACTTTCTCTCTCTCTCTTTAACTGTTGGTGGAGTCAGGGAAGTTGATCTCGCTGCCGAACACTTCCCTGTACAGAGGCGGGAAGCTGTAGGCTGTTTCCGGGTGAACCAGACGGAAGAACTCCAGCTTGTCTATGTGCAGCTTACAGATGGACTTCATCCGTGGTAGTTTAGACACCATCTGCAAACATTCATTGACAAAAATCACTCACAGATCAGATATTCTGCACCACCTACAGTGCACAAACCTTTCCTACACAAGACAATGTAGATGACATACATCCACCGAGTATTCAGGCACACAATAACTGTAGTGCTACCCTCACTGCACACACAGTGCCACAGTGATCAGAGTGAGAAATCACTCGTTTGCTAAATTTATGTGTTACTTCCAGTGTGATCAAACAGGTCAAAGAGTCATTTAACATACTTTATCTGTGTTTCCAGCTAACAGCTAACCGATAAGACTGCCAAGATAAAAACACCACATAAGTTACTCTATAAAACAAGTCATTCATTTCAGTCTGAGGTTCGTTACCGAGACACCTTAAACATTCTTGGCTGAGTTTTTGTCAGTTCTGAGTGTTTTAATTGTATGTGTATGAGTGTCTGTGTGTGTGTGTGTGTGTGTGTGTGTGTGTGTGTGTGTGT